>JAOXJP010195561.1:0-12169 GCA_025762735.1 Platanus orientalis
GGGTACCATTTATGGTTTTCACCCTAAGTGTTGACTTAATTTTGCTCCCTTTTTTGCCCCTATTTACCAGGACTAGGTCAAAGTGCAATTTTTGGTTTTCACTTTGAGCTTTACAATATTTCTTTTTGTCTTTGTCCCTCTTTTGCCCCTGTACTCAAACAGGTCTAGGATTTTTGGAAGGTGACTAGATGAGGTGGATGCTCTTGTTCCAAAGTTGGTTGAATCCTTGACTTGTGTATTCATGACTTTTGCTTAGAATATCTTGTAGTGCTAAGAGGTTTGAATAGTTGTTTTGCTGAATGAACGGTTTATTGAATAATGTCAAGGTCTGCCTTTAAGTAGGCAAGATTGAAAAAATCTGAAAATATGGATATGAATGGCTTTTGCTTAGAAGCTGATTGCAGATTGACAATTATGGTTCTTTATAAAATGACCATTTCTTGAAGAAGATTATGGTTCTATACAAGATTTCCATGCTTTGAAGAAAATCATGGTTCTTTATAAATTTCTGTGTTTTGAATAAAATCATGGTTCTCTATAAAATGCCCATGTATTGAAGAAAATCATGTTTCTCTACAAAATCCTTGTATGTTCTTTTGGAGAAAATCACGGTTCTTTATAAGCTTTTTTTTTTTCTTTTTTTCTTTTCTTTTGCTTTTTGCTTTTCTTTTCTTTTCTTTTCTTTTGAACCATTGAATTTTTTTGCTTGGATTTGTAGAAATGAACATGATTATGGGAATGCAAAAGTGAATGGGTAGGAGAATATTTCAGCAAAATGACCATTCAAGGTCTTTTCATTTCAAGCTTTCATGGCAAAAGGAAGTTTTATAGAAGTCAAGCAAAGAACCTTTTGACTTCGTCCAAGTTTACAAATCTAGGGAAGTTTTCCCCGTCCATGTTTCCCAATAGTAGTGCCCCACCAGACAGCTTCTATTTGACAATGAAAGGTCCTTCATAATTCAGCCGAGGTTGCCCTCGTGGTGTCTACTCATGTGGAAGGATCTTCTTGAGAAATACATCTCCTTCCTCGACATCTTTGGGTCTAACCCATTTGTTGAATGTTGTGGCCATGAACCTTTGATAAGCTTACCCATTGCTCATTGCTTGTAATCTTTTCTCATCAATAAGGTTCAACTGTCATGTCAAACCTGTGTCCATGCTAATTCTGGAATCTTTGCCTTGGCTAAGACTCAAAGGCTTGGAATTCCATCTTCATTTGGTAGGACCACCTCTATGCCATAAACTAGTGAATATGGGGTTACCCCTATTGAAGTACAGATTGAAGTCCTGTAGGCCATAAGTGCATAGGGTAGCATTTTATGCTAGTTTGAGTGATTAACAGTTATTTTTTGTAAGATTTTCTTGAGGTTCTTATTCGCTGCTTCTACTGCTCCGCTCATCTATGGTCTGTATGGAGAGGATTGATGGTGGTGAATCTTAAACTTTTTACAGAGTAGTTCAAGATCCTTTCCCATAAAATTAGATGCATTGTTAGTGATAATTTTTTTGGGAACACCATATCTACAAATGATGTCTCTTCGTATGAATCTAGCTATGTTCTTCATTGTGACTGCTGCTAGAGATATAGCTTTAACCCATTTGGTAAAGTAGTTAATAGCCACAATGATGTACAGATGTCCATTGGTGGCCTTCTGAGGCATAGGTCCTACTACATCGATTCCCCACATGGAGAATGGCCAAGAAGTAGTCAAGTTGTGAAATTCTAAAGTTGGTGCTTTGATGATGTTGGCATAAGACTAGCAAGTGTGGCACTTCTTCACATGTTGACAACAATCTATTTCCATTATTTACCAATAGTAACCCATTCTAAGAATCTTCTTGGCAAGTATGAGCCCATTCATGTGCGGGCCGTATTCTCCTCCATGGATGTCTTCAATGATGGTGGAGGCCTCAGCTTCATCTATACATCTCAAGAGAACATGATGAGGGGACTTCTTATACAGGGTCCCACCATGCAAAAAAAATTGAGCAGCTAATCTCCGCAGAGCACGTTGATCATTCTTGGAAGCCATAAATGAAAGAGTCTGATTTTCTACATAATTCTTGATGTCGA
Source organism: Platanus orientalis (assembly GCA_025762735.1). Classification (NCBI taxonomy): domain Eukaryota; kingdom Viridiplantae; phylum Streptophyta; class Magnoliopsida; order Proteales; family Platanaceae; genus Platanus; species Platanus orientalis. Next base: position 2,075 of record JAOXJP010195561.1, read on the forward strand.
GGAACCATGGCTCCCTATTCAAGTCAATAGTTGTGATCTGGAAGCAATACGCTGGCTCATTTCTCTGTTCAATCTCAATTGGTGTCATGCCTACCCCTTGAGGGATGTCAATCATTGAAGCCAATGTGGCTAAAGCATCTGCAAAGTTGTTCCTTCTTCTACCAATGTAGTCGAAGGTCAGGTATTTAAAGCTCTTGGACAGAATCTGTAGACATTCATGGTAGTCTAATAATCTTTCCTCTCGAATAAACCAATCCCTGGTTGCTTGAAAGATGACAAGTGCTGAGTCTCCGTAGACTTCTAGTTCATCGATTCCAAGATCAATGGCTGCTTTCAAGCTGATGATGCAAGCTTCATATTCGGCTATATTGTTGGTGCATTGAAAATGTAGCCTTACAGTGATTGGAATGAGGACACCTACAGGGGGAATGAGCAAGGCTCCAATCCTGTAGCCTAATTGACTGATAGCTCCGTCAAAGCACATCTTCCATCTGACTATCTAGCTTATTTCAACTTCAACACACAGTATGTGTTCATCTGGGAAGTCAAATTTCAAGGATGAAGATTCATCTGCTGGTCCGTCTGCTAGGACATCGACTATAGCTTACCCCTTGATGGCTTTCTGTGAGACAAATGTGATTTTGAATTCTGATAGCATCATGAGCCATCGGATAGTTCTTCCTGTGGTTGCTAGTTTCTCAAAATAGATACTTGATGGGATTTATTCAAGATATCAGAAACACTTTGTATGATAAGAAATAGTGCCTAATCCTTTTGGTGATGTAAACCAAAGAGAGACAAGTTTTCTTAAGTGGTGTGTATCTGGTTTCATAGTCAATGAAACGCTTGCTCAAATAATAGATAGCCCATTCTTTCTTCCCTGTCTTGTCATGCTGTCCTAGCACACATCCCATGGAGTTGTCATATACAGTTAGAAATAGAATGAGTGGACGATCTAGCTCTAAAGAGATCAATACCGGTGGGCTTAGTAGATAATTCTTGATCTTGTCAAAGGCAGCTTGACAGTCATTGTTCCATTGAGTTGGAACATTCTTTCTTAGCAACTTGAATAAAGGCTTACAAATGGGAGTGAGCTAGGTAATGAAATGACTGATGTATTGGATATGGCCTAAGAAACTACGTACACCCTTCTTTGTGTGAGAGGTAGGAATTTCAATGATTGTTTTGGCCTTGAAGGATCAACTTTTATACCTCTTTCATTGATGATGAAGCCTAGCAATTTCGCATGGGAGGCTCCAAAGATGCATTTATTCGGGTTCAGCTTTAATCTATATTTTTTTAGATGGGAAAACAACTTCCGTAGATGGCTCGGATGATCTTCTCTGTGACAAGATTTGACAATCATGTCATCAACATAGACTTCTATCTCCTTGTTAATCATGTCATGGAAGAGGGCAGTCATGGCCCGTTGATATGTTGCCCTGACATTTTTGAGACCGAAAGGCATTACCTTATAGCAGAATGTGCCCCAAGGAGTCGTGAAAGTAGTCTTCTCATAATCTTTTACTAACATCTTGATCTGATTATAGCCTAAGAACCCGTTCATGAAGGACATCATCTCGTGTCCAACAGTATTGTCAATGAGCACATCAATGTGGGGTAGGGGAAAGTCATACTTGGGACTAGCTTTGTTTAGGTCTCTATAATCTATGCACATTTAGACCTTGCCATCCTTCTGGGATATAGGGACAATGTTGGCTAACCATTGAGGATATTTGACAAATAACAGGAAGTCTACATCTAATTGTTTTTAGATTTCTTCTTTGAGGGCTAAGGACCATTTTAGTCGTAGACGCCTAGGATTTTGCTTGATAGGATGAATATCTGGGTTAGTGGGAAGCTTATGGGTGGCAAGGTCTATGTCCAGACCAGGCATGTCTGCATAAGTCCATGCAAAAATGTCTATGTATTCTTTGAGCAAATTTAACAGGGCATGCTCCAAATCTGAAGTGTTGGGGGTCTTGATTTTCACAACTCTAGGCATGGTTTTTGACCCAAGATTAATCTCTTGAAGGTCATCTACCGAAGGAAGATTCCGATTCTCTTAGCGCTCAAAGGCCTTGATCACCTCTTTCAGCATTAATTCGTCATCATTCCATTCTTCTTGTTTCTGTTTTGTGAAAGAAAGCTTTTAATATTACTTTACATAAAAAGGGGGTTTTATACCCGAGAAGAGCAATTGGACTTGGAATCAACTCCAAGTTTCCTACATACCCGATATTTGCACTGATCACAAGCTTGAGAAAACTTGTTCAGCTGGGATCAAGTCGAGCGTAGTTCTGGCCTCAGGGTGGACGAAATTTATTATTATTTTTTTAAAGTAGCTGAGCCTGAAGTTACTTCTTAGGTTACCTACATACTTAACTTTTAGAATGATTGCTTTTGAAAACATTGGTCTATCACGATCAAGCCGCACGTAGTTCTTTGACTACAAGGGTAAAGAAAAATAAAAAGATTTTTTTTCAAAAAGTGACTAGACCTAAAATTGTGTCTCAAGTTGCCCACGTACCCCTTACAAGTACATTGGTCGAATGCGTTGACAATTCATGAGTCATTAGGGATCAAGTCTACATAGTTCTTATACAAAAAGGATGAAAATAAAAGACTAAAAGCTTTTGCAAGTTTGAAATGGTGAGAGAATGGTTGGCTCTTTTAGGCCTCTTTTCTCCGCTAGTCAGTTTATCACCTGATCCTCGTCTTCTGCTACTACTAAGTTGGCTTTCCTGATCTACTTTACGGCGTCCACAGGTATCCATGTTTCTGGTATGATGATCTGATCAGGGTCAATCTCATCTAAGTCTAATTATCAGCTCGCAATCATTGATTGGAGAGCTTCTCTTACATCGTCGGGGAGTGAGAGTAGACTTAAAGGAGTTAGGTTGTCCTCCTTATGTTCTAAGGTGTTGGGGGCAGAACAATCCCTAATCTCAGGGATAGATGGCTTGGTGCAGGACATGCGGATATGAGGAGTAGCCTTAAGATGATAAGCAGGCTATTGGCTGATGATTGGGGGAGGAATTATGATTGGTTGTACTGATGGGTGTTCTATGTTGTGCCCTAAGGGTTTTGTTTGAGCTGGTGGTATGATTGGCAGGGTGTTACTAGATTTGGATAGTTCAGAAGTTGATACGAAGTGCAGTGCGGTCTTATAGTCGGCTTTCCTCTTCTTGTTCTTTTTGAACTAATGCTTAAGGAGAGGTTTGAAACCTAGGCATGCCTTATACGGCACTCTGATGGCCTTGATGGGGTTCTTCATTCCTTGAGAATGTTTGCCTAAACCCTTGTCTAGATCAAACTTCATTCTAGCCATCATATTGAATTTCGGTGGAAGTATTTCAACCTTCCTTTTTAGCTCTTCTGCCTCTTTCTCTAAGTGTATAATCTCAAACTGATATGAGGTAAATGTGTTATGGGCTTATAGGTTCCAAACTCCTAGTATTTTTTGACTTGTCATAGTGATGACATCCATATCCGCTGGCACTGTAATGACCTTGTCATTGATAATGAATTTGACCTTCTGGTGAAGAGTGGATGGGATGGCACCCACCTAATGCATCCACGGTCTTCCCAACAGCATTGTGAAGGAGGATGGTATGCTCAGTAACTGAAACTGAACTTGGAACATTCTCCCTTATATCACTAGGGGAATGAACACTTCTCCTTCACATGGGTTACATTTTACATAGTTTGAGGGAACTCCAAGTGTGTCGAGTGTATCTTTGGTACAGATATTCAAAGTTGACCCATTGTCTACCAAGATGAGTGGAATATACATGTTAGAATGACGTGCTGTGATATAGATAGCTCTATTATGCATGGTATCTCCCTCAAGGATTTCATCCTGTAAAAATGTGATGACTCGTGGCGTTGATACTTTTGCCAACATATTTTCTAGTCTGTCTGGTGTGATCGAGTTGTCTACAAAGGAATTTCTGAATATATTCAAGAATCTTTCTTGGTGTTTCTCTGATGTGAGCAAGAAGCCCAAGATTGAGACCTGTGCGGGTGTCTTGGATAACTGCTCGACCAAGAATAGGTGGGACTTCTAAAGAGCTGCTTCAAAAATCTCGTTCTCTTTCTTCTCTTCTGCTTCTCTGGTTTGTTTGTGTTTCTGTCTCTATCTCTTCTTCTATCATCTTCTCTTTCCCTTTGCCCTCGGGATGTAGATATATAACCGGTTTGGAGATTCTACTAGACCGGGTGATAAAAGCTGTGAGCTCTTTTGGCTCATCCTTTGAAAGTTCAAGATCTACAACTTCCTAGACTAGATAGCCCAAGGGGACTCTATTCAGTAGGTATTGGATTCTGGTTGGTGGAGGAATGTTGATAACTTGGTAGGGGGATGAAAAGTCAGTAAGCTGAGTATATAATGATGGTGGTGGGATGATATAGGGTGATGAGAAAGGGTCATGAGTTGCTAAACCTTCCCTATATATGTTGATGTTAGGGGGAAGAACTATGATTATTAGGCTATCTGGGGCCGTATCCCACATATTTGTGAGCAAATGCTCATACTCAGGAGGGGGGATAGGCTTAGGGACATATCCATCTATGGTGGACACATAATTAGTGTTAGGCAAAAATATGACTTTTTTTTATTTTGAAATTTTGTAATGTAGCTGGCAGGGTTGAATTGGGTGCTAGTGGTACCTATCATATTGACTCCTTTTGGTGGTTGGTGGTCAGGGAGTGGATTCTGGATGATGTTGGTATTAGTGGGGGATTGGTGGGTGTAAGGTTAAATGATACCTTACCCTCATCGATCAGGTCTTAGATGTCATGTTTTAGGCAAAAACACCTATCAAGGGTGTGCCTTGAAGTTTGATGATACTCGTAATGCTCCTCTTGATTGTAGCGGTAGGGTAGAGGGTAAGGTAGAGGTCTGGGATCAATTAGCTACAATAGCTTCTTCTTGATGAGATACTCTATAATGTATTTATAGGAGTAGGGCAAAGGGGTGAACTTCCTTCTCTTCTTTTCTTCTCCGGGCGCACCTGGGTATTTAGGTTGGTAAAACTGCTATGTTTGAGGAGGGATGACATTCATAGCTGCGGGGTAGCCTTGAGTCTATTGTGGTGGAGACAGAAAATGACCACTATTCTGACTAGGCCTTGGAACTTCAATGGTATGCACAAGATTAGCTTCTGGCCATATAGCGGCTGCCTTCTTTGGCACAATCTTAGAAGAACCGACTGGGGCAAGTGATGCTTTATGTACTAACCCTACCTTGATTGCCAACTCTACCTTGCCAGCTTTGTCAATAACCTGAGCAAAGCTATTTCTGTGATGCAATCAAGAGCATCAACTGGTAAGTAGGACCAAGCGTTCTCATGAAGGTTGATATCAAGTCCTCCTCGGACATAGGATGTTTCAAGTTGGAGGTCTTTAATCTCCATCTATATGCGAAATCCCTGATACTTTCTCCTAAGGTAGGCCTCATTCCTTCGATCTCTTCTCTGGTTGGCAGCAGCTCAAGGTTGAACCTATAGTGGTTAAGGAATAACCATGTCAGGGCCCTCCATGTGTTGATGTTGTTCTTCTCTTGGCTTGCTAGCCATTTTCCTGCATTCTTCTCTAAGCTCTGGCCAAACATCTAGACCAGGACCTACTCATCATGTCCCCACTGAAACATAGCGTTATAGTACATGCAGAGATGCATCCTGGGGCAGGTTGTACCATTGTACTTCTCAACATTGGACATTTGGAAGTTCGGTGGTAACACACCTCCAGGGTAGATGCAGAGGTCCTCAAAATCCATGAAAATAGGGAACTGTCCTCCCTTCATAAGTTCCAACTCTATAAGGAGCTTTGTTATTTATGCACTTGTCTCATCTTTCTCTTTCCCCTTTCTACTTGTCGTTGATGGCCCATACTGCTCCTCAAGGTCGAAGGTGACCCAGTGCTCTGGTTATAGGTATGTAGTTGTGGGTCGAAGTGAGGCAATGACATAAGTGGGACCTTGTGTACAGGTCTGGCTGTGTGGTACAGTCTACTCAGTAGTACTAGGAAATGGTAGTTTAGATGTTGAACTTTGGCTCTGAGGTCCTCCTTGCTTCATGAGATACTCGAACATTAACCTCTCGAACTTAGAAAGGGGAGGGATTTGAGGCTGCTCATTGGGGCCAGGTTGGCTAAGAGGTGGTGAAGAAGATTGGGGTGTAGAAGAGGATTGACCAGATTTTGGGGTAGATGCTCGATCATGCCGGGACATGAAGTCCCCCATAAGTCACTCCACTTCTGATTTAAATCCTTCTGGGAGGGTGCTTTCTAGAGCGGTCTTTACAGGAGGTGGATTTCCCACGGATGCTTCTGGTATAATGAGGGGTGTGGTGCTTGCTATAAGAGGAGGTGTTGATTTGTAGCTTGCTTAACTAGATTGGAAGCGAAGAAGTTCATTGTTATTATTTGTTAGGTTCATTTTACTTGATTATTTATAAGTTGATAGCCAATTGCTTTACAAGTGCATATGTCATACAGGTGAATTCATAACTACAAGATTTGGGAAACAAAAGCTTTGTACATTATATATATATATATATATATATATATATATATCAGAAAAAAGGTTACAAAAGGAGGGGGTACTTGCCCTAGTACATCAGAAGATAAATAAAGAGATCAGGCATTGCTGGAGGTGATGGAGGTGACGCTGGCTCATAACCTAAGGAGAAGATATGTTCCCTTAGCTTGTGAACCCATGACTTTATCCATCGATCCTGCACGAAAGCCATGCCATTGCTGTGTCTCATCTCATATCCCAAATCTTCGTGGGAAGTCCTACTGTCATTGAGCTCACTTTTCAGGGAGTGAATGAGCTCTGCTTGTGTTTCATTCCAATGCTGGGTACACTCATGCGAGACCTCGGCCTCTGTACATAAAAGTATCTCAGCTTCTAAGGTAGCCTTGGTTTAGGCATGTGTAGCCCGTTCTTTGGCTAAATCTGACAATGCCTGCTCATGCTCTATCTGAGTGTGAGAAGGCTATGTATGTGATGATGATGGTGACTCAGTGCACTGTCTCTTGTTTGAAGAGGTAGATGCTGAAGGTGTAGCCGGTTTTATAGGAGGCTTATGTAGAAGCCATTGTTCATATGCTGGCATCACAACTTGTGTCTTGGCAAGTACTAGCTGTGGCTGTCCTGAGACTCCAGTATGCAAGTTATCTCATAGAGTAGCTAATATGGATTGTGTATGATTCGATGTTTAGTGGTCAAGTTTGCATGTCTTCAAAAACCGTGGGAAAGTCGAAGAGGTCATGTCTGAGTGCCAGTTATTGAAGAACATGTATTGGTACATAGGGAGTACTCTGGTGGACTCCTGTAGTGACCATGTATGCGTGATCTTTTGTAGCAAGGAGCGGGTAGTGTGCCTTATGCCATAGGACACGCCATGTGATTTGTTCAGGAAGTATGACAGCTAGTAGGCTTTGGTAATCTGATGTAGTTGTCCTGTTTGGAAAGCGTCGGCTTCTGACATGGACTTGTGCCGGAGCTAGATGATATATAAGCCGGGAAGGATGCTAGGACAGATAGATGCTCTCTTAACCAAGCTTGTAGACAAGGTGGACAACCATATAGTTGACCTTTCGGATATTGACCACAATATGAGAGACTAGAGATAGTCTCTGAGATGATCACTGGTGCGAGTGTCTTCTTCTGAAGATGCTGATCTAAGACGTCAAGCAAGACACCATGGATGTGATGACGGCTATGAGACAGTAGGAGTTATCCTAAGACAACCAAGGTGAATGCCCTGAACTTGACTGGATTGTCGAAGTCACCGGGTATCTTCCAACCTCTTTCTAGCAGAAGATCGAAGAGGTAGTGCAAATATTCTCTTATGGCTTCCTTGGACAGGGATGCTTTGGAGATGTCTAATGTGTGGAAGCTTTTCAAATAGTTGGACTTGTGCACCAGAATTATGGCCTTGGTGCCAAGACAATGATCCCAACCTAAAAAGGATTCGAGCTCCTCAATAGTGGGTGTGAGTTCCTGTTCTCCGAAGCGGAAAACCATACATGTTGGATCCCAAAAGGAAATGGCTACTTCTATTAGTGGCCAATCCAAATTGATCTGAGCAAGGGCCAATGTTGCCCCTAATCAACTTTGACATTTCTAGATTTCCCATTCTTCGGGAGGAAGGGCAATTAGGAAATTTGCAAACTTTACGGAGATGGTGGGGACGTTTCTAGTTGTACTAATTTATGAGTCATGTCTATGAACATAAATATGAACATAGGATTAGAAATGTCATTTTATAGTGGAAAACAATATTTTGCAGAATTTAAGCCTAACGCCAATTTTTTGCTTCAACACTTGTTTTTAAATTAAATTAAAAATAGGTGTTGGGAGGTTAATCAGATGTTAGAGTTGTTATAAGGAAAATGTTTGACAGCTGTTTACTGCCTTAACTCCTATTTTTTAATTTAATTCAATTAAAAAACATGCATTGAGAGGTCAAACAAGTGTTGGAATCAGTTATGAGTTTAAATGGCCCGCAACCATTTCCTTTTGTCTTTTCTATTTCCTTTTCGCCATTTTCAGTTAGAAAACAGTGGAGAGGTCCCCACAGATTGAAGTCTCCTCTTCTCTTTTTCTATTTTCATTCAAAATTCTTCCTTTTTGTCTTGCTTTTGATGACAATGAGTTAAACGGGGTCAAGTCGTCACTTTTCTCTCCTTTCAACTCAAGAAAAAGCACTTTGGAAATATCCAATCTTGGATAATATAAGGTTTTTTTTTTTTTTTTTTTGTTTTTTTTTTTTGTTTCTTGAAGAAATTGAGGCTTAGGAATGTTTTTACATAAGAGGTAGGGAACATTAAAATAACTCCATTCTTCATTCTATTAGGATTATAGAAGTTCCTTAATCTTGTTTTGTAAAGATCCACTATAATTTTTGAATGGATTTAAAGCAAAAAACATGGTTTTCAAATGAGTTTTTGAGTTCCCAAGGAACATAAAATGTCATGTTTTGGTTTTGTAAAATTGTGAGGTTCTATATTGTTTTAAACTCATATTATACATGTTAGGGATTGATTTGTTACAAGTTCTAATCCGATTTAAATTTCTAAAATCAATGGTTATAAAGACGGGTTTTTCCGTTTTCAAAAACATAAGCACTCCTAGTTTTGGGTATTCACTTCCATTGGATTATAGAGACTACTCTCTTGTTTTCAAAGATATTTACATGTTTATATATTTCATTTTTTATCTGAATGCTATGTGTCTGATTTATTATTGTGAAAATTGAGATTCTGAAATGGAATCCTCGAGGGGGTGAATAGGATCTCTACACTTATTTAAAATTTCTTTAACAATTTAAATCCTTTTTTAATTTACTGGTAGAATAATTTATGTTACAGTGGAAAGTAAACAAGTAAATCAAATAAAATAATGAAATGCAAAGCAAACAGAAGAACACAAATTTAAAGTGGTTCAACACTCAAGGCCTACGTCCACTATCAAATCATCTCACCCCCGAGCCTTAATATTTTTATTAATAGTTCTAAAAACTATTACAGGAGAAAATATTAAACCTAAAATTTACCTACAAGTTCCACGAAATCTTCCGCCTTGTAGATGAGCTCCCAGTGTCTTCGATGGGCATGCTTCCATCCAATGACTCTGATGGACAACTAACCACACTTGACTCCGGCAAGTGCTTCACAAGAATCTACCTTTGGTGGCTCTGGCAAAAGCTACAAGTTTGTTAGAAGTTGTAGAATTCCTTCCACAGTAGACTGTTTCTTTGTAGACTAATTTGACCACGATGCACACACACTTTGGAGAAACAAAGCTTTTATTATAAGAATGGCTCTCTAAGCTTCAAAAGAGTTTGACTCACAAGTTGGGAAGCTTTAATCATGTCCTTGGAAATGGATTTTACTATTGGTAAAGATTCAAGGTCGTTTGCATACTCTCTCTAAGGTCCATTTGGTCCGTAAGTCTATAGGTCCATTTGGTCCACACTTGGTGACACCTTTTGGGTCAACCTAGCCATCATATGGTCCATCTACAGTTCAACCCAAACCCACTTACTATACCTTTACTAATTTTCCTTTGAGCATAGGATTGGA
>JAOXJP010195572.1:0-12169 GCA_025762735.1 Platanus orientalis
GTGATGGGACATCCCAAAAAGTGAATGGGTCCCACCCCACTGTGTCTTGCCCCACGAGGCGTCGCAGGTGATTTCATCCCTATTTTAATGGGCAAAACCTACCCTGGTATTGACTGTACAACTTTGGTCTCCCTTACCTTGCTCTCTAGTAGCCATTGTATTAAACTATTGGTATGTGGTTGGAAATTCTCTTGGACATTTATTGCTGTCTGCACGAGGTGTGATTCTTGTTTTTGGATGTACTTGTATATTGAATTTCTTTAGGAATTAGAAAGTAGTAGTAGAAAGAACTTTATAATTTCTAAGTTGTACAAAAACAAGGACCTGTCTTCCCTACCTTGTGCTCTCTAGTACCCCTTTTATTAAACCATTGGTTTTGAAATTCTCTTGGACCTTTATTGGTGCCTGCATGAGGTGTGATTGTTGTTTTTGAGTGGTGCAAATCTGTACATTGGAGCTCCTAGGCTGGTGAGGGTCGAACTCCAGGGTTCCAATGTGGTTAGACTCCGTATCTCTATCTATCTTTGTGAGTAACTGGCGAATCCATGGGCCCTCACCATGGGTGGTCCCCAAAATGAAAACCAAGAGGAAGGGGGTGAGATTGTCGGTTGCTTCTCCGGAGGAGGAAAAGGGGGTTGGAAGGACGTTCAAAGAAGCATTACAGAAGAATATAGAATGGCCTTCTATTCTAGAACCCGAGATAGAGGTGGTAGGGAAGTAACCGGTGATACATTTTAACAAAGGGGATTTGGAGCACCGCATCTCCGGGATGAAGCTGTGCTTGGTGAGTAGAATAGTAGGGCCTGTGATCAACGTTAATGCTATACGAAGCTGGGGTAAAAAAGTGTGGAGGATAGACGGAGAGCTTTAAGTTCAACAGCTTCCAAAAGGTCTTCTCCTCTTCTGTTTCCCTTCTGAAGTAGAAGCACGTAGGGTTCTCCATGAAGGGGTAAGAAGATGGGAAGGAGGCATCTTGCTTGATGTCTGGCATCAGATGGCAGGCTGCTATAGGGTAACTGATGAGTTGCAGGAGAACGACATCTAGGTGCATGGGCTCCCTGTTCATTTATGGAGCAAATCAACCTTCGACAGAATCGGAGAAAGGTGTGGGGGATTGTTAGAAGTGGTGAATGCACGACAGAAGTCCTGGGAATGAGCAGAACTGAAGGTTTGCCGATCGGATTTAGTCCCTGAAGCAGTCTAGATATTCGACGGCACTGTAGGGTATCGTGTTGCTATGTGGAAGAAATAACCCACAGTGGTGTATTCGAAGGCTGAGTTCATGAGAATCATAGGGGAACACAATATGGGGGCCTGACAAGCTAGAATTGCGACGGAAGAAAAAGGTCAGGTGTTCAAATTTTGAATCTTAGGGAGATTTTAGGGCTTCGATTTGGGGACGACGAAAGGAGGTGGTTGAGCGGGAAAATGAAAACCTCAATCCGGATAGACTGTTTGGTCAAATGGGTTGCCAGACCGGAAAGAGGTTCAGCCAATTTAAAGAAGCCCAAATGGTTAAATACAGAGGCCCATTAGCTAAGGGCGAGCCCAATTTCGCACGAGATTCATATCCAAGCCCTGGAATATCCAGGGGCCACAAGGAGGGCCCAAATAGGAGACATCGATCCCTCATGATGGTACCCAAGCCCAAGATGGCGTTCGAGGGCATACACAAGCATAAGAAGAATGGGTTTCGTCTCAAACAGGGGGGCATAGCAAGCAATAAAAGGCGGACAAGGGGGAAATTAGTTGTCGGAAGATTGTGGCTGAGCAACGGAAAGAATGGAGAATTAAGCAAATAGATAGAGGCGATATCGAAATTCCAGGAAGATAAGGGGGAAATGGCGTCCAAGGGGAACGACCACATCTGCTGGGAGTGGTAATCAAAGAAGGGGTTACACAGCCGACAATGACAGTAATACTACCGGAGGGGAAGGGTAAAGAAAAGGTCAACCAGTCATATTTCTCTGACAATGAAGAAAATGATGCAAGGCTAGACTTTGTTTCTGACATCAATTCTCCATATGCTAGGTATGACGATCGAAGCCCAGGGGAGGGATGTAGTAGACATCAATCGGAGGAAGATACTCATGCACAAAAGCCAGAGTATGTAGGGGCAGTGGACGAGTGGAATACTCAGGAAATCAACAGGCGCAGGTGGGGGGATTATTCTTCAGACGTCTCTTTAGTGAATGATCACTGTTTGGGTGAGTATTTTTCGGGCTATGACGAGGAGGATAGGATTACAGAGGCTGAACCTATTCTGATGTTGCCTTCGCCTGCCTAGTACTCTAAATGGGTCATTAAAAAGGTCACGGAGGTGAAGAGGAGACTGGGATGTGCATTTAGAGGTCTGGAGGAGTGTGTGGAGGAATTTTTCTGGGAAATTGAAATGAGAAGAAGTTGGAGCCCTCGAAAGGTTATTTCTATGTCTGACAGACAGAAGGGTAGGCAGAAAGGTGGGAGGAAGCCAAGAGAAGTGAGGGACATGTGGTCTGGCATCAATTATGATTGGGAAGAAAGGGAGAGGAGTAGGAGGAAGGGGAGGAGAGCATATCTGTCTCACAATGAAGGTGACACTTTGTACCTGGAATGTTAGAGGGGTGGGGAGGGCAGAGAAGAGGTGGGGATTCGGTGACTTGGTGAAAAGGTGGAATTTGGACGTATTTTCCATACAGGAAACATATGCTAGAATTGTAAATAGACGTTAGGAAATTGACATGTGGAGAATGAGGCAATTCTAATACATTCACAAACCGGTAATTGGAACAATGGGAGGGATTTGGTGGGTTGGAATACTCATGTGATTGAAGTCTTTGATAGTAAATTAGGGGAATTTTTAGTATCTATTCTATGTAGGAATAAGGAAGACGGTGGTAAATGGGTTTCCTTAGGGGTCTATGGGCTGGCTAATCAGACCGACTTTGGAAGAGTTAGCAACGAGCTTTGCTCTATGCGAGATGTTTGGGGGAAGCCCTGGTGTATTGGGGGTGATTTTAATGAAGTTCGATATCCAAAGGAGAGGTCAGGGAGATCAAGTTTTACTCCAAACATGTGGAATTTTAATGATTTCATTGAAGAATGTGGTCTGGTGGACATTCCTATGAAGGGAGTTGAGTTTACTTGGACAAATAACAAAGCAAGTAGTCGATTGTATCGGTTCCTATTCACGGCTGATTGGATGGAGAATGCTTCTCATTCTCAAGAAGCTATTATGGGGGTGGGGTCACATCATATGCCAGTTTTGCACCGAGTAAATGATATTCATTCAAATCCTAGTCTATTTAAATTCGAATTGATGTGGTTGGAAATCCCGAGGTTTAAAAAGAAGTTGAAAAACTGGTGGGAGAAGTGTGTAGTGGAGGGGACGCCCACTTATAAATTTGGGGTCAAGCTGAAAATGTTGAAGGATTGTATTTTGAAATGGAAGGAGTTTGGGGAGATTGAGGAGAGAAAGTTAACATGCTTGAATCAAATCCAGGTATTGGATAAAAAAAACAAATCTTATGGGTTGGAGATTTCATGGAGACAGAAGTCTCGGATTACTAGATAAATACAAATTTTTTTTACAAAATAGCAAACTGGAGGAGATCTATCAACCAAATCAGCAAACTTAAAGTGAAGGGTCAATGGATCCAAGATCAAGAGGCGATTCGGGACAGTATTGAGCAATATTACATTGATTTATATCGTGATCCCTTGCCGGATCGCCCTATTTTGAAGGGAATTTAATGGAGTGTACTGGAAGAGGAGTAGAGTGTGGGATTGGAAAGACCTTTCTCAGAGGATGAAGTTCTAGCAGCCCTGAAGAGTATGAAAGAAGATAAAGCCCCTAGCCCGGATGGGTTTCCCATAAAGTTTTTGAGGACTTGTTGGGACTTTGTAGGAAAAGAGGTGATGGAAGTGTTTGAGGCATTCCATTTTAAGGACCAATGGAGCAAGAGCCTGAGTGCCACTTTCATAACTCTTATTCCAAAGAAGAAGGATGCATCCGAAGTAAAAGACTTTCGGCCTATTAGTTTGGTGGGCTATCTTTATAAAGTGCTGGCCAAGACACTCGCAATCCGGCTCAAAGGTGTTTTACCTCAGGTTATCATGGACACTCAGAATGCCTTTCTCCCTGGGAAACAAATTATGGATTGTTCCTTGCTGGCCAATGAAGCAATTGATGCTATGCTGAAGGCAGGAAGAACAGGAATCTTGTGCAAAGTTGACATGGAGAAAGCCTACAACCATGTAAATTGGGGATACCTTGACTGGATACAGGAGCGCATGGGTTTTGGAGCCAAATAGAGAAACTGGATGAAGATATGTGTTACATTGCCAACATTCTCTGTGCTTGTAAACGGATCTCCAAAGGGCTTCTTCAAAGGAAGTAGAGGGTTGCGGTAGGGTGACCCGCTTTCTCCATATTTATTCATAATGGTTGCGGATCTTGTTGGGAGATTAGCAAATAAGGCAGCGGAAGTGAGGCTTATTGAGGGATTTGAGATTAGAGAAGCGGGTCTGTTGGTTTCCTTCATTCAGTATGCGGATGACTCCTTGTTCTTGCTTAAAGCGGAGTTGGAAGTTCTGAGGAACTTGAGGTGTATTCTCCTAATGGTTGAGGTTGCTTCAGGTTTAAAGGTAAATTGGGGAAAATCAATTCCTAGCCCAATAGGCAATGTTCATGGGATGGATGACATGGCAGATACTCTTGGTTGTGATGTGATGCCTTTGCCTATTTTTTACCTTGGTCTCCGCTTAGAAGCAAAATCATCTTCCAAGTCAATCTAGAACCCGGTCTTGGAAAAGATGGGTAGCAGATTAGCACAATGGAAGTGCAATTACTTATCTTTTGGTGGAAGGCTTGTCTTGTTGAAGAGTGTCCTAGCCAGTTTACCTCTCTACTTTCTATCCATATTTCAAGTTCCGACATCCATATTATGCAAGATGGAAAGGCTGCAAAGGGACTTTTTGTAGGGCTCTAGTCAAGGAAGGAGGAAGATTCATTGAGTGGGGTGGAAGGATGTGTGTAATCCAATGAGACAAGGAGGATTGGGTATCCGCTCACTGAGGAAGATGAACAAAGCTCTTCTATCTACATGGCTATGACGGTATGGTACGGAAGGATATCAATTGTGGAAGCAAGTAGTGCAAGCAAAGTATGGTGAAGGTAGTTCCAATTGGTTCTCTCTAGTTCCTTTGGGGCCTTTGGGATGTGGTGTCTGGAAAGGAATATGTGGAAATCTGGATTCTCTTATCAGACTCATAAAGTTTAGAGTTAGTAAGGGAAATAGGGTGCGATTCTGGCTTGATGTGTGGTGTGCGGATGAGCCTTTCAAAGATTTGTTTCCCTTTTGTTATAACTTGGCTTCCTTGAAAAATGGGTTAGTTCAGCAACATATGATCCGGACTACAATTTTCTGCTCGTGGGATATCAAGCCCAGACGAAATTTGAATGACTGGGAGGTGGAGGAATCGGGTAGGTTGATGGAAATATTGGAGGGGTATCCTATCGAAGATCCGGATAGGGAGGATGAGATGAAATGGCGGAAGGATGAGGAGGGTGGTTTTACGGTTAGATAGATGTATAAGGAGCTTAGCCCCCAAAATCCGGAGTTTATTCCAGGCATGTGTGCTTGGCACCCTCAAATTCAACTCAAAGTTTCTATTTTTATATGGAAACTATGGTGGAACAGGGCTCAGACTATCGACAATCTGATTAGGCGAGGGATGATTATCCCTAATTGGTGCTGCATGTGTATTTTGGCAAGGGAGTCGGTTGACCACATTTTTCTCCATTGTCCTAGGGTGTATCCGTTGTGGTCTTATTTTTTGGCAAAATTTGGAGTGGGCTGGACTATGTTGGGATCGATCAGAGGCTTCCTTAGCTGTTGGCCATCTCAGAGCAGCTTTGAGTGGAGTGTCATGGGTAAGAGGATTTGAATCTTGATTCCAGTGGCCCTTTAGTAGTCAATATGGGAGGAGCGAAATAGACGAATCTTCGAAGGGGTCTCAAGACAGTCTTGAAAAGTGTTGGATGAGGCTTTATCTAGACGTTATGATTGGGCATATGTCCCTCTAATGGGGATGTTTCGCTAACCTCTTGGATATTTGATTGAGACCATTGTATCTTTTCCTGTTGATTAGCCTCCACGGCTTTTCTTTGTTCTTGCTAGCATTACTCATGCCGGCTGTATCTTTATCTTCCAAGGGTGTTTAATAAATTACTTTACTTTTCAAAAAAAAAAAAAATGTTCTGTTTACTATTATTATTATTTTTTTTATAAGAAGTATTTTATTGAGAAAACATAAACACGCCATGCATGAGAGATACACACTGCCCTTAGATGAGCCAGCCACCTACACCCGAGACTTAAACAAAACAATTTCATCCCAATTGAATACCCAATTATGGAACTTCACTCTTTGAAATTTGGGAGTAATTGAAACCCAGGAGAATATAAAAGCTGGAATCATATCTTGGATCTTCGACAGCAGCTGCTCCAAGTCTTCAAAAATCCTGCTCTTACTCTCTTTCCATAAGGCCCAACACACCACCGCTGGGACATAGTCCCAAATCATCCTTCCTCAAATGTGAAATCCCAATTGCTTTGCTCACTCATTCTATTGTTGAGTTAGGTAGGCTATGTCTCGAGTTGGCTTAGCTCGCTCTTCTTGAAGCTAGTCTTGTAGCTACCTCTTTCTTCTTGTAGCAACGGACCTAAAGACATGGCACTCTGCGATCCACGTGCATCTTAACCTGCCTGCTCACCATATTTAGACCTAGCCATAGTCTTAACCCTAAGTGCCTAACCTCTAATTTGTTATCACTTCAAAATCTCTCAATAAGCATTTGGACAACACTTACCACAGCCCTGAAAAGTTACCATTTTAAGTCCCAAGCCTCTGTTTTCCATCTGACTTACATTTATCTGCTACTATTTGCTTAGTTGAGATTCTTTTAGACCTTGTTTTCCTTCAAATCCTACCTCAGTTTTGATTCCATGACTTAATTTTTGCTGTTCTGATAACTTTCACTTGTTAAATCAAGCCAAATTCCTCATCTTTGGACTTTATTAAACCCATGTATAAGCTCTGCATATAAACTTGATAATATAGAGAGAGAAAACCCTGCTATCCTGCATCAATGGTAGTTTATAAATACTAACTCACTTAAACATTAAAAAAAAACAAAAAAGCGAATCTGGATTAAATACATAAACAACTGAAATCATATATTCAATAGCTGAAAACAAGAAAAAAAATTTTGTGCTAATAAAGGTGTTGGCACTTATCTGACACTGTAACATGGGAGCTTCATGTTGTAAAAATTTCATGTTGGATACATTATATTAAGATATCTGTTTAAAGTTTAAACAGACTAATGTGAGATGGGTTACCACAAAAATTATTTGATCTTTGTCTTGATCTTGTAATACTACTTGTAGTAAGCAATAATTCGTGTATAATGCTTACTACGGTTTCAATTTTTTTTTTTCTTTTTATGGTGTAGCTTATAGATAACATTCTTTTACTTCATAAACCATTATCTATGTAAAAAATCTAGGATACACTATGGTAGACCATGGGAACTGTCAATCAGTATACATTGTGCATCCATAAGGGGTAGGAAGCACTGTGTGGTCAGTTCCCACCTGTTAGATCTGTACACCGGAAATCAACCAATCAGATGAGGATGATCATTTAGAAAGTCCACATTCATGTATCTCTTCCATGCTCCCAAGTGCTTTATTGCTTGCCCGAGTTTAGCTCACTAATTACTTAAATGTTCAAATGCAGTTCACAGAGAGAGGGCATATTTTTGTCTCTGTGCATCTAGCAGATGAAGTGAGTGACCGACCAGAAGATATGGACGAAGTTCTGAAACAACACCTGGATTTAGTTCAGAACAGGATACACACATGTTATAATACATTGAGTGGGTTTCCAGTAGTTGACAGGCGGAAGAGCTGGGAGAGTTTTAAGTTTAGCGGAGTAAATTCAACAGAATCTAGTGATATTGTCAGATTACTAGTTACAGTTGAGGATACTGGTGTGGGAATTCTTCAAAGAGCACAGAACCGCATATTCATGCCTTTCATGCAGGCTGACAGTTCTACTTCTCGTACATATGGTGGGACCGGTATAGGCTTGAGCATCAGCAAGTGTTTGGTGGATCTGATGGATGGAGAAATTGGATTTGTGAGTAAAGTTGGGACTGGTAGTACCTTCACATTTACTGTGGCTTTGGCAAAAGGAAAAATGAGTATTCTTGATACAAAGCGGCATCAGTTCAAGTCAACAATCTCTGACTTCCAGGGATTGAGAGCATTGGTGGTTGATGGGAGAAGTATCCGTGCTGCAGTCACAAGGTATCATCTCCAGAGACTGGGAATATCTGTGGATACCACTACAAGTCTGGAAACTGCATGTTCTCATATGGCAAACACTTGCAACACAAGGTAACTTCCCTTTGACTTCGTGTATTTGTAAAAATAGTTCACACTGATGCAAATTCCTCATGAAACCATTAAGATTCAAGGCTGTAACCCCCATGGTTATCTGAACTAAAAGAATGACAGATTAAATCAGCTTAACTTTATTGGTTCATTTACTACTATAGAGAAATCGGTAGTCAAGTCTTTTTACTTGCATGATAACAGAAGGAAATCCTTGAAAAAACTTGAACGACAAGCTCCAGAATACTAGAGAAGAAATAGGAAAGACAAACCAAGATATGGTATTACTTGTCAAAAGTCTAGCTCTGTTACTGCAGTAATAATAGAAAACGCTATTATATCCAATCTCAAAATAAAAATAATAGAAATTAGGTTTCACTTAGAATTTATAAGATTATATAAAACTTATTAGTATAACAAACTTTTACTTAATTTGTCTAATATATTGTTGACTTCCATGTCCTCAGTGCAGCAGCACATTTCGACCTGGTGCTTGTTGACGAAGATGCTTGGAGTAAAGAAACAGATCTTGCACTTCCTTCCCAGCTCAAAGACTTCAGACAAAATGTGAAGGGGAAGCTTCTAGAAAATTGTCCAAAGATATTCCTCTTGGCTACCTCAAGCCCTATTAAGTTCAACGAGTCCAAATCAGCTATTTGTGTAGATCGTGTAATAATGAAGCCCCTCCGCTTAAGTATGATGATCACATGTTTCCAACAAGCCCTTGGTGTAGGGAACAGAAGGCAACAAGATAAGGGGAAGGTATCAACCCTTCGGGGCCTACTAAGTGGAAAGCAAATATTGGTTGTGGATGACAATGCTGTTAACCGCAGGGTGGCTGCAGGTGCCCTAAAGAAGTACGGTGCCATTGTCACATGTGTGGAGAGTGGGATGGCTGCTCTAGGGATGCTCCAGCCACCCCACAAGTTTGATGCTTGCTTAATGGATCTCCAGATGCCGGAGATGGATGGGTAATTAGCTTCCATTCGTTTCCAATTCTTTTTAAGTTTCCAATATTAAAAAAATCTAAGGTCCTGTATGGTAGGTCCTAACAGTGCACATGATCCATATTCAATTGGAATGAAACCACTTCATGCTGGGTTAGGCCAAAGTTGGCCGGATTTAATGATCCTGAATATTCAACCTAGTGCACTTCTCATGATGGTTAGAAAATATGGAAAGTCCTGAAAATTATGGTGTAGTTTGGATGGCACGACAGTTACTGAGCACGTTTTTTTAATGCTTTCATAAATTTCTTGCTTACTATTCTTTCCCATAATCTCTGCAGGTTTGAAGCTACAAGACAAATCCGCTGTATAGAGAATAAGGTCAATGAACAGATTAAATTAGGGGATGCATCAATTGTGATGTTTGAGAATGTGGCACATTGGCACACACCAATACTTGCTATGACGGCTGATGTGATTCAGGCAGCCCAAGAAGAATGCATGAAATGCGGGATGGATGGTTATGTGTCAAAGCCATTTGAGGAAGAACAGTTCTACTCTGCAGTTGCACACTTCTTTGAGTCTGGTTGATGGAGTGGGACTAATGTGGTAACAACTTTTCCATTGGTGAATAGCCCTGAGATGTTGGAGCAACCACGAAATCGAACTGGGTGTTTGGTGAGCAACAACCCACCCTGCTTCAAGGTGGCTTCTGACCTCGGATCATCTTCTTGTGGACTTTCCTAAAATGGTAATCTTCTTAATAATTACTCTCCATAGTGTTAATAAAAGTGTCGACATGCTGTGAGAAAAATTCTTCCATCAAATATGTCATCTGCTTAGGTGAAGCACAAATAGTTAAGCAATTGTGGTATTCACTTATTATGCCTAAAATCTTCTATGAATGGTATCTGTTTTGTGAAGATGAACAAAAATACATGAGTGAATGTGTTGTACACTAACATGTATTATACATGAACGGGAAATTTGTGAGCAGATGTATTATGCACTTCCATTCTTCTCATTACGGGGCTGGGATTAGGTACAGAAATGGGGGCTGACACATCAGTGCCGAAATGTGATTTTCACTTTTTGGGGGTGCTTATCACTTTTCAATGATGATGTGTCCACCCCTGATGCCTTTCTAATACATCAGGAAAAGCAAATTTCCATACCCAATCTTTTTGCTCATTACAATATTGCATTGTTTTTATCTAATTTTCACTATTTTTTTTAATGCTGACAATACAGAAATTTTATTGAGGGAAGTAAAGAAATATTCATCAGTTCTTTTTCCCATTCTCTTCCCAGATTTTTTTTTTTTTTTGAAAGGTAAGGATTTCATTTATTGAAAGAACAGAAAATTCAAAAAGTACAAAAAGAAGGATCACCACAATGGTGATTCAAAAGAAAACAGAAAATGGACAAATAGACAAAGCAGAATACTAACATAACATACTAAATAGACTCCAAACAACTCCATATAGCATCCCATTCCTCCTTAAAATTAGCCCAAACCGAGGCCCATTCATTAAGCATTTTGAATATTTTAATCACAGCCTGCTCACTACTGTGAAATTTATCGTAAAAAATCTGACTATTTCTTTTCTTCCACAAACCCCAACAAATGGCCCCCGGAAAACTACACCATAAGGATATGGAAAGGCTCCCTAGGCCACTAATTTGCCATCCCAACATGAGATCATTCCATAGCCGAGGGAAAATCCAAGAAATTTGTAGGTGGGACAGAAAAAAATTCCATACCATCCAGAAAATTGTTCACACTACATTGGAAAATACACATTTTTATTTGTTTTGGATGGTTGGTGTACAAATAGGTCTTTGGATGAACAAAACTTCTCAATCATCATTAATATAGATCTTCATGCAAATGTGTTACATTAACCCTTCACAAGTAGAAGCTTCACCAGTTGAATCATATGTGCTTGGTTTTATTTATTGATTATTTTTCCAGGGATGCTGGGACAGTGACCTTGACATCCAGGTTCCATGGTTGTAGAGAAGAAACAGATGCCTGGCTGCATTTGTAAATTATCAACTGTTAGCAGCCCATTTCTTATGGTGCCTCCCCCATTGTTGTATAATTACTGTAGAGAATAATTTCAGAGAAATGGTGAGTTGTTCAGTGACGTGTCTGGTGTAGGACTCCGAGATGCTTCTTTCTTGAAAAGTTGATCCTCACCTTAATCTGATCCAGTGAGCTGTGGATCTAAGTGGAAAGCTAAAGATTTTTTGCCGAATCCTTTGTAATTTGTTTTCAATTAGATGATTTGGTTTGTTAAAAGCTCCTTGTAACTTTCTCTGAGAACTGTGTTGTAGCATATATTCGTAATAGCTTTCTCAATTTTGAACATTGGAAATAATTCTTTGTACTTCTGTATGATTTTTTACGGCATACTGTTAGTGAAATTCAATTTTGAGTTGATGGGTACCATGTATGAAGAAGAGCTTGCTTGAAGCCATTTCCGTTCTCCACTATTATAGATGTAACTTGTAGGTGGTTGGATTGATCAATACTATACTTATTTCTCATGGGACAATTAATTGAGAAACCCACCCATGAGGTCTCTCAGGTTACAATTTAGCATGATTTGTATATATATATATATATATATGAGGATGGATTGTATCCGCTCCTCTTATCTAAACTCCTCTCTGCACCCTGTCAGGGGGTGGGCACATCAGTGCGGACAAGTGATTTTCACTTGTTGGGGGGCGTAGAGGAGCGGTAGTTAAGAGGAGTGGATACCCTCCATA
>JAOXJP010195583.1:0-12169 GCA_025762735.1 Platanus orientalis
AAGCTGTATAGGAGCGGTTAGCACCCAAATTTTGACTCGGGTCAGTTGATAGAATAAGAACAACACAACAACATTTAGGCATCAAGACTCTAAGCACCCTTGGTTTATAAAGAGAAAACTTGGACTCTAAGAGGTTAGGCATTCATAAAGAAGTCTATCTGGATATTTCAGTCGCAAATAAATCAGTTAGAACACCTCATTACAGTCCAAATACACCATTTCAAGTCAAACCCTAATCTTTCACCAAAGCACCAATAGGACTTTGAGAGTCCACATTTAAGAACTCCAACCATGTTATCTATAATTTTCCCCACTTTTGTAAGCCTTCCCTTTGCAAAGTATCATAGGTGAAAAAATTACCATTTTACCCTTTTACCTTAAAAAGCCAAGAACTCACTTTCTACAACTCAGATCACTAAATTTCTCTTACCTATATAAGCCTTCTTGTCATGAAGCATCAAAGGCGAAGAATCCTCATTTTCACATTTTTCAACCTGCGGGAGAATTTACCCCTGGACCCTCAAAGGATCACCAAATCTTCTTCTGTTATCTGAATAGTGTAATTTTATATCCTATGCATCCCCGCTTCTCCCAATTTTGAGAAACTCAACACAGAACAAATATTGCTCGAAATTGGCAACAACCAATTTCTCAACATATGATGACCCTAACCAAGAAATGACCCTTGAAAAATCTCTTAAAGATTCATCTGATCTCCGAATCCAGAAAGGTTAATCGTCATATCTCGGCCTCAACCTTAGCTTCAAATATCCAGGTATAAGAAAAGAATTTCAAAATCTTGAACCTCTGTAAAATCCCTAATCTTCCCCAAGGGGTCAAAAAATTATTTAGCTGCATTTCGTTCATATGGAGCAAGAATGTTCTCTTGACCTCCAAATCAGGATCAGTCAGTGTCCATCTCTCTGGAATTGTGAGGCCTTTGAAAAATTGTCTAAGGAACATGAGTTTTCATGGGATTTATCTATTCAGATTCCCTTAAATACTCCAAAAAAGAGCAACAAATCAAGGCAAAAAATCAGGAGCTCAATCGACTCTCGGGAGTTCACCCAAACTCATAAATTTAGTCTGTTAATGGCTATCCCATAGTAAATTCAGAACCTCCAAATTATCATAGTTGCACTGAATCACAGAAATCCTATATTCCTAACCATCATTTCTGCTTAAGCTAAGACAAAGCACTTTTTGTTTGTATTTGGCACATAGAATGCTTTAAAAAAATTTCCTACACTTAGAATGTAACAAGGTTAAGCCTATTTTCTTAGTTTCACCCTTTCCTTCAAAAGATAATTTCACAAACTCGAGCATAAGAGAATGTCCGATAACTCAATTCCACCAGCCTTCAGATAGCTACAAAAACTCAATCTCTCCAGGTGACCCTGCTTCGAAAAGCTCTCGGTAACTGCCCGTGAATCCAGTGGTTAATCTGGCAGCTCTTGTAGCTTTGAGACTCCCCAAGATTCAAGTCCCCCAAACATGGCCTGTGATAGAGATGTACAGAAAAACTAGCAACATCTCCAGTCCAAAGTTCTCCAACTACCCGAAAAAGGGTTTTTGACCCAGTTTTCTACTCCAACATCGTAATTCAACATAGTCAGAGGCTATGGATCACCTAGACCAGAGCCATCTTTCACTTGACAATTTCTAGGATCAATTTTTCCATCTTTCCCATTCAAAATGCATTTGAGAGCTTTTTAGGTCAGAAAACCTTGATTTCATCCCCTTACCCTTATCGTAATTTGGTTTTGACTAGTCCATTGTGACTAGAATATCTGTAACCCAAAAAATAGACTATAAGCTTTCCATGTTCCAAGCTCGAGAGCTCATAGGAGTTAATGGCATAGTAAGGGTTTGAAAGTCCCAAAAGCATTTAATGCACATTAATGAGCTAAGACTTTTCAACCTTAGCACATTAATGAATAATGAGAACTAACCAAAAAATTGGATTCAATTGTGACGAGAGATTCAAACCTTCCATTTTCTTTGCTTTCATAGTGGATATAATTTTCTTTTGCCTTATTCTTCTTTTCATTACCAGTAGTCTGACCACCATTTCTGGGAGCATTCCTTTGCCATTTGACAACAAACTTTCTTTTCTTCTTTTGATTATTGCCTTTTGGCTTTAACCATGTGGTATTCTTATTCTCAGCTATGAAGGAATTGGAATTTTTGCTCTTGATGAGTTCCTCAGCTCCTTGCAGGGTTTTCAACAGTTTTATTAAGGAAAGATTCAAATTATTCATATTATAATTCAACACATATTGATTTGAACGATTCCGGCAATAAGTTGGGGATCGCATCAACTTGAGACTGGGCATCCATTTCACCCCCAAGAATCTCCAATTCATTTATGAATCCCATCATTTTAATGACATGGTCTCTGACTGGAGGTCCTTCAGCCATCTAAGTACTTAATAAGCCATTTGAATCCATTTGTCTTGTAGCTTTATTTTTCTCTCTAAACATCTCAATTACATTAACCAAAATGTCTTTGGCGGTAGGGGTATTTTGGTGTTGATGCTATAAGACATTACATATAGATGCTAGCATGTATCACGTAGTCATCTCATCAGCCCTATACCATTTTTCATATGCATCCCAATCCTTTTGAGTAGCAGTTGCACTAGGGAACTCAAGAGGATTAGTGGTAAGAACATGCCTGTAATTCTTAGTTGTGAGCACTATGAGTAGATTTCTTTTCTAGTCTATGAAATTTAGTCTAGTTAATTTGTTATCTTTTAGGATCTCAAAAAGTGGGTTAAAGGTTCCCATGATTATTATCTACACAAATCAAACCATCCATCCATCATCATCACATATAATTTCCATTTAATGAGATTTTTACGTTGATGGTACCGATCACTTTTTGTCAATATTATGGCTCCCTCATATACCATAAGATTGTGATATGAATTGGCATATCTAGTGATCATCAGAAACCTAATCCTACTAAACGCAATGTCTTCCTATGGGAATAAATTGTGTTTGCCCTGATTAAGTGGATAGATTGTATCCATCAAGTCTTCTAGAAAATCATAATTAATAACATTTCAAGATTTTTGATTTTTGATTATCTTCTAACCTCTGAAAGTACCATGCCTGAAACTTGTGGGCTTCCATAATACTTTCAGTTAAGTATAGACCCACCATCTAGACTTAGTGTACATATTGTGGGATGATGTATTATGTAGGATTACACTCCCACTAATCATACCCAAGTCTTATCCTCGGAAGTGAATGAGAGCAGATTAGCTAAAATTAGATTTGGTCTTATCCTGTGGGCTTTAACCAATCTATTTTAGCTAAAATCTCCCACTCATTGATAGTGGAAGGATGCAGGAATTATTTTGTAAAATGATCCCCATTGTCATACTTAGTATTTTATATATGAGGGAATTATTTAGTCATTATAACATTCCATTCAAACAATCGCATTGTACAAGAAAAGTAAACAACCACATTGCACATCAAATGTAAATATTCACATTGCTTGTTTTTCACATGGACACTAGTTTGTAACATTAAAAAATATTAAATCTTTTAGCTCCCATTGTTTTTAATGTCCCCTAATAAAATTGTGGACAATAGTGCATCTAATACACTCAAATTCTTTTTATAAAATTTTATTAGTTTGGTCTAGTCAAAACTACTCCAAATTGGTTATACTGGTTTGACTTCTAGTCCACCTAATCAAACTGGTCAACTTTGTCTACTCTAGTTAACCTTGGTTAAACCAGTAAAAAATGGTCAAATGGGTAAACACTGGTCATTACTTGTCAAACCAATGAATTTCGGTCAACCGGGTTAGTTTAGGAATTTTATCGAACACATAAAGTGCAAATTCTCAATCTGCAGGTTGAACAAAAAATTCTTGGTCCAAGAGGGTCTAGTAGGATAGTGGACATTACAAGGAGTCCATAGTAACTCGAATTGTTTAAAAATTCATCTGAATGAACATTTTATAAGTGGTGACACATAGGGACACCAAAATGGGGTCCTAAAGCCTTTTTTATTATTTTTTTTTTATAAAAATATGATTTTTTCAAATTTAATTTTTTAAAGTAATAATAAATTTTTTAAAGGTATTTTTCTAAATAATAATTTAAAATCTATTTAAAAATTATTTCAATTTAATATCCTTTTAGGTTACAAATACTATGTCCTTGTGCAATTAGGACTCTGACTCATTCTCATTGGTCTCCTAATTGATAACAAAATTATCTATGAAATTTATGAGCTCCTAATTATTCTCAACTCCCTAAAATTAGTTTCCAATCTGGACTTTTAGTTAGTGTCCTTGTAAGACTCAAATTCTTGGTGGTTGGCAGCCACTTTCACTCCAACTTGGACTCTTTTATAGGGTTTTAGGTAAGCACGACTTAGCTTCATGGAGGTACTCTCAAAATATGTAAATTATTCATAAAATACATAACAAAACAATGGTAGCTCATAGGGGTTGATCCCCCATGAAAATCAGGCCATCTGCTTCTCCTAATTTTGTTTGAATACCTCTAGAAACTTCGTTTCTCCTTCATCTTTCCTCCAATGTGTTGTGCTCCATGAATCTTCATTCTCTCAGGTCTTATAACTATTTTAAACTGATAAATAATAAATTACATCCATTAATAAAAAACCTTAAGAAATCAGCTCGCCATCTTGGGTTGCTTAAGGGGAATACAACTGTTAAAGATAGAGAGGAGAGAGAGAGAGCGATGAGATAATCATGACCATACATCCGTTAAATATTACATTCTTCCATAAAAAATATAATGACACAATCACATGACGCTAACAAAACAAACCACACATGATTTAGATTTAAATTGAGTTCACAACTGTCATTTTATGTAAAACTGTCCTAGCTACGATCCGGGGTTTTACACTCTTTGAATTTTTGGTTAAATCACCTTTACCACATAGATTCTAGAACTTGGATCCATTTCTTAATGACTTATATCAAATTTTCAAGGAGTGCCATAAACAAAAAACAATAAAAAATTGATTTTAGGATTCATATGGGAGGCTTTGATACCACTTGTTAGATGATTACCATTCTTGAACATTAAAATTAGTAAAGTTCATTGATCAAATCACATATTAAAATATGTATTTCCATGATCACCATATGAATCTCTAAGATTAATCACTAAAAAAGTTTAAAATTACCTCAATCGATTAACCGGACACAAGAATCCAATCCGATCCGGTCTCTAAAGTCTCCACACTTGCTCCAAAGTTCTCTGCACCTCTCCCACTTTCAGAATTGTTATAAGACCATATTTGAATGTGGGTAACCCTATATATAGGGATTATGAGAGGTTAAATAAACCCTAAGGCATGTGGGATCCTTATAAGACTCTTATCCTTAAGCTTATGGGGTCCACCATCCTGAATTGAGTCAAAACTATAATGAAGAACTCAACTGTTTGATAATTACAACTAGACACTCCATTAATTACAACAATACCCATGACATGTCACAATTGAACTCTCAAGGATAAGAATATAACATTTAGGCCCTTCCTCAAAAACATCATTCCACTATACAATATCCCTTAATGACCCTTAGGATAATAAAGTAGTCACTGTTAAACCCTTTTTAGTCATTGGTAAATTATCTCTAGGACATTAATGGATCAATTGGACATTAAAAACATTTCTTAATAAATTAGTTTTCAAAATATTTATTTATTTAATTAATATAATTTTAAAAAATCATTTTGACAAACACTTTATCAAAGACACTGGATCTAGATTTGCATGTCTAATCAATCCATGTTATTCTTAGACTGAATATTTCATCCTATCATTAGGGTAGTGGATTCCTTTTTGGGTATTTGTGTCCTTTCAAGCATCAAGCTAAGTATCCAAGCTACCCATGATATAGCCACCAATTAGGCATCACTGGTTGGCAACTCAAAATAATCAACTTGAATAACTCTAAGAATCACAAGTCCCTCGGGTTAAAGGATTAGCCTATAAGTTTAAACACCATTTACTTTGAAAATAAAGTTTTACTAAATGTGTTCATTATGGATCCCCTTAATGTAATTGAATTATGCATCTACATGTATGTCTAGAGTCTCACTCCAATGATTGAGATCACATCACTCCATCATATGGGAACTTTACACATAACAACCTTTTAAGTGATGTGCCCAGCATCACCCATAGTTGTAAGGTTTCAAGCTGATAAGAATTGGATAGTTAGATCTTTCCACACATAATCGATGTGTCTGACATCTTACTATGTTACTTGAGGACTACCTATCTCATCCCTTGAGATCAAATAATTACCTATAAACAAATTTATACACATGTGATGATGAAACAAAGTACTTTACTATTAATGATAAACAAATAAATATTATAAAATGTGTCTATGATGACTTTGTTAGGACACCTATTTTAACATAAGGATGGCTCAGAGGAAAAGAATCAAAGGTTGAACAAGGGCAAAAAATCAGAAAAATAACATCTTTCGAATAGGAAAGATTTTTAAAGAAATAGTGAGAAACCTTAACCATTTGATGATGTGAGAAACACGCATCTGGTTAAGATTTAAAGTAGACATGTGCGGGGAGGGGGCACTTGTTTACCCTATTTTGAAAATAACCAATGGAATGATGACACTTGGATCCCAATAATTTCAATTATGGCTGATAGAAAGGGACATGTAGGGCAACAATGGCGGGAAGATGAAGACTACAAACTGCGATAGATCATTAATGCTTGTTTCGACCATTACAACGGCAAATATGTATTCCAAAGTGGGAAGATGGTTAGCCAAAGATGAGAAAAGACATCCAGCAATGAGATTGGGAACTTGAAGGGAGTTTCCGTAGACATGATTAATGGCAACTAATAGAGCAACAGCTTGAAGGAAAAGTTAACAGAGTGATAAAGTGGAGGAAAACTACCATAATTGATCGAGGTGGTATAAATTGAACACAAATAGACAAAACAATTATCCTTCAACCATTAATTGAATCTTAGTCATCTTAGGAATAGGAGTAATGTTGATAGCATAGTTGTAATTTGTAGCTGGTAGTTTGTAGTTTATAATTGCTCGGATTGTGCTCAAATTTCTTACTATTGAAGGGGCGTACCTAAGAAAGAGTAACAACTCCAATTGAATCGAGTAAGACATTTCTCTTGTAATTGTTTACAAATTACATTTATTCTATTTCATCTCTTTCTTTTCGAGATTGGTTAAAGTCCTCTTAATTGAGGCAATTACGAACCTGTTTGATTAGGACAGAAAAAAGGGAAATTAAAACACCCATCCAACAGTAAGGTTATGAGAGAAGTTCTTACCTTGCAGCCCTAGTTTTAGATGGCAAGAATGCCTCTTGTTCAAATGTAAATACAAGTTAACTTGGAATTGCAATATCACCATTTTTTTCCCAATAAGGGTTAAAAGATTATTTAGACAAAAGAATTGTAGAAGATAAGATTTACATTTTCCCACATCCTCATTAACAAGGTTATATAAAGTTTGAGGGAATGACGGGGGAACTACTAAATTTCCATGTCTAAATTATAGAAAGTGAAAGAAAGTTTGTCTCCCTACTTTCCTAATTAATGTGAATGGTCCATGGCCTTGTTAACTTGGCTTTGTATAAACAAATATATTCATAGAGTCTCAATATATTGGTTTATGATATCCACCATGATTTTGAAATTTGATCAAATGCTTAAATTATTAACCCTCAATTCCATAGCAACAAGATTAACTCTTAAGATGGAAATCAACTCCCTAAAATAGTGGAATTCTCCTTACTGATACCCACAAACACTGCCAATGAAGAACCATTAAATGGGAAAATGAAATTTGTTGACTTTCTAGGTGGTATGGAAGTCAAATATGAGAGAATGCTTTTATTGCAATGGAAGATTCAGATCGCGATGATGGATCACTTGTGGTGTAAGTAGCCTTTGCAGTGACATAGTGCTCATAATGGCAAATAGATCGTAAAGTAGATTTGTTCTCGATGCTTGTTGACTTGCGGTGTGTGAGACTTGCAACAGAGGTCCCTCGTGGAACTGATCTTTGTGGAATGGAAGCTTCACAGTGAAGGATGGATCACGGTGCTATGTGGCTTATGGTATACGTTCAACACTGTTCTCGCAGTTCACAGTTCCTCACGATGTCGTTCCTTCGCGATACTGGTTCCTTCACAATTCATTTGGAGTTCACGAAACAAAAACACAAGTTTTCTAATATTCTTTAACTTAGTGTTTCTGAGTTTTAACCAGTTCATCCAAGGCAGAGAAGGTGTCGTTATCACATTTCCTGAAGATAGTCGAGGCCTCCCATTAAGTGTAAAGGATGTGGCCTAGCTAATTTTGGGATACAATCTCTCTTAGGTAGAACCCTCGTCTCATTATGGAGTTGCACTCTCCCACAGAGATGAAGGAACCTTGGCTTTTTCTTAAAGCCCATGCTCTTAGATGTTAGTTTTAACAACTCATAGATTTTCCCAAAATATGGACAGCATAACAACTCTATGAACTTAATAAACAAAGTGTTTGCCTCATAGTGAGACCAGTCTCTCACAAGGTGTCAACACCCAAATTTTGACTCGGGTCATGTGGTAGCATACAGATAGCATAACAACATTTAGTCATCAAGACTCTAAGCACCCTTGGCTTAGGAAGGGCAAACTTGGACTTTAAGAGGTTAGGCATTCCCAAAGAGGTCTCCTCGGATACTCCAGTCGCAAGTAAACCAGTCAAAGTACCTTATTACAACCCAAAATACACCATTTTAGGATAAACCCTAATCTCTTGTAAAAGCATCAATAGGACTTTGAGGGTCCACATTTAAGAACCCCATCCATGTCATCAACAAGTTTTCCACCTCCTGTAAGCCTTTCTTCAGCAAAGCATCACAGATGGAAAAATTACCATTTTGTCATTTTGCCTTCAAAAGCTCAGAACTCACTATCTACCATCCAGTTCACTGAATTTCTCCTGCCTACATAAGCCTTCTTGTCATGAAGCATCACAGGCGAAGAATTCTCATTTTCACTTTTTTTGACCCATGGGCAAAAAATTACCATTTTACCCTTTTAGCCTAGCGAATCTACCCTTGGACCCTCAAAGGATCCCCGGAGCCTCTCTTGTTGTCGGAATGGTGTAAATTCAAATCCTAGGCATCCCTGAGTCTCCCTACTCTAAAGAACTCATCACATAATAGACATTGCTCGTGACTGGAAATAACTAATTCCTCAATCTATGACAACCCTGACCAAGAAATGACCCTTGCAGAAGCTCTTAGAGATTCATCCGATCTCCAAATCCAAAAAAGTTAGTCACATATTTTGACCTTGGCCTTAGCTTCAAATTTTTAGGTTTGACAAGAGAACTTGGAAATTTTGAGCCTCTGTGAAATCTCAAATCTTCCCCAAGAGGTCAAAAAGTTATTTTTCTGCATTTCGCTCATATGGAGCTAGAATATTCTCCAGACCTCCAAATCAGGGTCAGTCGGTGCCCATCTCTCCAGAATCGTGAGGCCTTCAAAAAGTTGTCTAAGGAGTAGGAACTTTCACCAAACTTATCTGCCATACTCCATAAAGTGTAACAAATTAGGTTTAAAAATCAGGTGCTCTACTGACTCCCAGGAGTTCATCTAAAATAAGAAATTCAGTTAGTCAGTGGCCACCCCACTATAAATTTAGAGCTTTAAGACTATTAGATTCACACTAAATTACAGAAAACCTATGGCCCAAGCCATCATTTCTACCCAAACCCAAAAAACACTTTTTATCTGTATTTAGCAAGCAGAATGCCCTTAAAAGTTCTCCTGGACTCCAATTGCGACAAAGTCAGGCCCATTTTCTTAGTTTCACCCCACTCATCAAAAAAACATTTCATAAACTCTTGGTTCAGAGAATGTCCAGCAGCTTAATTCCACCCGGCTTCAGGTAGCTATACAAACTCAATCTCTCCAAGTGACCCTGCTTTGAAAACCTCCCAGCAATTGCCCGGGAATTCGATAGCCAATCTGTCAACTGTTGTAGCTCCAGGAATCCTCAAGCTTCAAATCCCCCAAATATGGCCCATGACAACATTTTACAGAAAAAACAACAGCATTCCCTGTCCAATATTGTCAAATTGCGTGAAAAATGGTTTTTGACCCAGTTTCTTGCTCAGGCACTGTATTCCTGAAAAGTAAGACGTTGTGACTCACCTAGACCCGGGGTCATCTATCCCAGGGTGATTCTTGAATCAATTTTACTATCTTGCAATTTTAGAATGCATATGAGAGATTTTTAGGTTAAAAAACCCTAATTTCAACCCCTTGCCCTTTTCATAATTTGGTTTTGACTATACCAACATGATTAGAGCATCTGCGACATCTAAAATTGACAATGATTGGGCTAACTTCTTAGCTCAAATGCTCGCAAGGCGGGACGGTGGTGAGAAGTTTTGAAAAACCCTAAAAGCAACTAATATCATTAATGAGCTAAGACTTTTCAACTTAACTCATTAATGGCATTTAATACCTTAAGGCTTCATGAAAGCCTTTATTTGGAATCTTCTAATGTACATCCTCATCCCTATCCCTAGGATCAATGTGCTGAGATTCAAATCCCTGGAGAACCCCTCACATCCCCCCAATTGGCATCTTGATGCCCTCCTATTGAAGTTTGCAGCCAGTAGAAACCCATCTAATGACATCTCCCATGCTCCCCTTCCACCTCATCAATCCATGCCAACAAACACAATTCAATCTGCACCCTCCACCTTATTTTAGCTAAACACATCTCCACCCTCCACCTCATTTTAGTTGAACACATCTCCACCCTCCACCTCATTTTTAGCTAAACACATCTCCACCCTCCTTATTTTGGATAGAGATCATCCTAGCCCTCTACCTAGCTAACCTTAGGATCAATCCCAACCCTCCATTGTACCAATTTGAGGCTATAAATAGCCCTAAATTCCTGCAGCCCTGGTTTGACAACAAAAAAACCTTAAAATCTCTGAGAGAAAGAGGAAGAAGAAAAAAGAAGAAGAAGAATTTGCAAACCCTAGGTCATTTGGATCCAAGGTAAGCCTAAAATCAAACCGATTGTGATTTCTCTAAATTCATATACTAGTTTTACTAGCTGTTATGCTGTCCAATTTATGATTTATCATTGCTTCAATTTGGTGACACAGTAGAGGCTCAACAAACTATACTTGCTTCCATTTCTGAGCATGTACTAGTATTGATTTTCTTGTGATTTTTGTAGAAGGCTATTGAAGCCCAAACTTGATTATGTTAGATTAGACATACATGCTAGCTACAGTAATTAATTTCATGATTTTAGGAGTTGTGGAAGGCCTCGAGATGGCCCTCCAAACAGATCCCAAAATCTAGTTCTTTTGAGACCTCGTTGAGCTGAATTTTTTGGGATTTTTGTTTGAATTTCATATGCATGATCTAACCCCAAAATTTTATGTGAAGTTCTCATACATATTGCCTATTAGCATGCACAATTTAATATTTTTTTCAAAACGCTAAGGGTTCCAAAATCGAGAAATCCATTTACTGGATTTTCTCCCAGTAACTAACACATGATTTTTATGAAATTAAAAATTAGGCGTAGAACAAACAGGCATCAGAAGAAGAACCAGGCATTGAGATCTGGGATCCACCCCTTGGATCCTTGATTCTTCTCCAAACCTGTCCTATGGCTTCTATGACCTCTGAAATTCAATCATGTCCATGTGCACCTCTGTGGGACCCCATTTATATCCCAATGCCTGAATTTAATTTCAGATGTTGAAATGAATTTCAGGTGTTAAGCCTGGGGTTAAAAGTCATGTTTTTCAAAATGGGTTAAGTCTGTAAACACCTTAAGTAGAGTGTAAAGCCCCAGTAGAAGCCTTACCCTTCTAGGCCCCACCTCTGTGGCCTAAAAACCTTGGATGGTTGCTAATCCCAACACCCAATGCTTGAATTTTACCTGAATAAAATTCAGGTGTTGAACATTTAGGGGTCCAACCAAAATACAGGTGTTAGGCTTGTGATAGATGACCAAGTGGCCCACTTTGGGAGATCATATCTCAACGTGGCTTGAATCCAAGATCCCTAGTGATGCACCGTGTAACCTTAGGAAGCTTCCTTTAACCTAACCCAAGGGTCCCACAACATTGG
>JAOXJP010195594.1:0-12169 GCA_025762735.1 Platanus orientalis
CTCTATATTTCTAATGGGTCGGACGACAGATTTCGTCTGACGGGTTGGTCAATAACATTCATCTCCGACGGGTCGGTTGGTAATTTCCTTGTCTATTAGATCGATCGGTAGTCATCATTTTTTATGGTCGATAGGTAGCCGCGCTTTCTGGTAGGTCGATCAATAGCCATGCTTTCTGCTAGGTCGATCGGTAATCTTTTTATTTGTTGGGTCGCTGAACAAACTAGATAGACTAGGGGGGTTTGCTCGGTTAATAAGCTCAGCCATCTTAGGTCCACATACTCCATCATTAGAAGATAATCGTACAAATGGAAGAAGTTCAAGTTGATTTAGAAGTCATTATTTATGTTGGCACTTTAAACTTACATTCCCCAATCGCATCCGAACCATATGTAAACAAATTTGATTTTTCAAACAAGTTAGGTATATGTCTTTCACACATAACTACAACATGTCTCATAAGAGCTAGCTAGTTCTGACTATTTTTTGCAAAGACAGCAACCATTAAAGTTTGAGTACAATAATTTTTCCTGTTTTACCAAAGTTGATGTGATGGTGGAACACGACTACCAAGGTTTTACTGGAATCAGGATGTTCTGTCCAGGATGTGCCTTCGCTGCCACACAGGGGGTGTGGCCCCATGCACTTTTGCGTAGCCCTCCCTGTGAGGGGGCAAACGGTTTATCCTGGACAGAACATAATCCACCCCGAATGGAAATTT
The DNA here is from genome assembly GCA_025762735.1 of Platanus orientalis. NCBI lineage: Eukaryota > Viridiplantae > Streptophyta > Magnoliopsida > Proteales > Platanaceae > Platanus > Platanus orientalis. Next base: position 722 of record JAOXJP010195594.1, read on the forward strand.
TTTTCTCTCCCTCAGGATGAGTAAATCTATTTGTGGCAAGTTGATAGAACATGTTGAACATTTATAGGTCGGCTCAGATTATGTGAAAACGAATCTCGTGAGAACTGTGGAAACAGCAACAGAGGGACTGATGCATCAGTACAGAAAAGTGATTTATACTTTTTGGGGGGCACTTATCACTTTTCGGTGCTGATGTGTCCGCACCCTAGTGCTGTTTGCACAGTTCTCACGAGATTCATTTTCACCTAATTTTTTTCCTTTGTAGAGTACATCAGGTTAGGACAAACTCATCATCATGCATTGACGTTCAACCTAAGGTCTCTTTAACCCAAAAAAAAAAAGCCAGCAACATCTTCAAGCCGACTCCTGTCCCTCTCCTCCTTCCCCATTGTTTTCCTCCAAGTTTTTGGCTGGTTAGTCCTGACCTGGTTTACATTTGGCAGTTACTTTAGTAAGGTGTTATATTTATCTACTGGATCTTAAATCAATCACTCACAATCCAACAAATATTTATTTTTTCTTCTAATTTTGTCTTTTAGGACAATCCACTTTATTTTCTCAATTTTTTGGCAGCTGACCCAAACCCAGTCTTATACCATTCACAGCATCTTTATATTTAGATGGCAATGGCTGATCCAACCCACAAACAGGGCGGGCTATGATAAAAGACTGTCCAGATTGAGTTGGGACAGAAAACGAAGGGGAGAAGGTTAATAAAAGAACAAGAACAGAGAAGAGGTAAATAGAGATACAAGCTTAATAGTCATTTGTCAATGCAACACAGACCCAACACCATCTATTGTTTGACAAATTGAGAGGATCACAATGATCATTTATGCTCAAAGGTGATTTTTTGGTTGCTTTCTTCTATGTTTCTTTTATGTTTGGATCAAAACTCCTCTTGATGCAAGTTTCTTGGGATGCAATAATAAACAAGGAATCACAAGCAAACAAACAAGAAACCACAACATAAAGATTTACATATAAAACCCCAAAATCAGGGAAAAACTATGGAACCACACAGAAACAATTTCATTATAATGGAAGATTACAAGGTACAAGCTTCTCTCACTTACAAGCTCTATCCCAACCCAAAACCATGAGATGAAATCCTTTCTCTATCATCTTCTCTCATAACCCCGAGAAGTAATCGTTCTCTCACCTTGAAACGATCTCTTTAAAGAGAAAACCCTTAGAGAAATCCTTTTCTCTCAGTTACAACCATTCATTTCATTCTCTCTTAACCCTAAAATAGCTTAGGGACATTTTATAGACCATAGAGAATTACTTTGGAAAGGCTCCCATCAAAATCACAACTTCTTGTTTTGAATCCACACCGCCGGATCAATCCGGTCAAAATCTTATTTGTCCAACCTACCCAAATTGGTTTGCCTAGTAGTTGGATCAATCTGGAAAGTAACTATTGTTACTCTGCGCACACCTGAAACACATTGGTTTGGTCCAGTTATGATCGGATTGTTCTAGTCCTAGTTGGATCAATTGGATCGGTCTTTTTTTATTCTTCCTTGGACTTCTCCAAATCACTCTCCACACCCAACAGTCTAGATGTTTCCCTCTCGATACAATAGGGTTCTAATGATTAAGCTTCCATGGTACAATTAAATCCATAATATTTCTCCTTTTTCTATACCTTTCTTTCACATACAAAGTACAATTTAACACTACCCTCACACATGCTTAGAGAAAGGAAAGAAATATCAAATCCAATAAAATCTTGTTCTCAAAGATACACTAAAAAAAGTACAAGAACCTTCTTTATTCATAAAATAAAACCATTTCATCCTACGGTTGATACTCTTTTCCTAACCGTTAGATACTTTCAATTTTCAAACTTTAAAGGAACTTAACACCAAACGCTTATACAGTAAAATAATTAATTACTTTTTCAAAGCGAATGCAACATTTAACACTTGAAATATATTATCACTTTTAATTGTTTCAAGTGTCTATCATCTAAAACTTTAATATTATTAAAGATAACTTTATCTCTCTTCATGCAAACAATGAAATAAAATATATTTATGTCTTTACAATTTCAACGTATGTAACATCTAAAAGTTTGAATTTTAAATGCATGAAATGGTTTAACTAATAAAAATATTTATATCTTCACAGCATTTTAAGAATGAAATGATTTAAAATAAAACTTCAAATACTTACACTTCCCCTTGATTTAATATAATAAAGGTAAAATGAGAATATAAAGATAAAATGAGCATATTAAGAATTGCTCATGGGGATGAATGTTTTAAATATTTGGATCTCCATTTATATTTGATTTCTCATGTATTAAGATATTTAGTAAATTATGTTTTGAATTATATACCTACTTTTTTGGTAAAGGAAGTAAATATCCATGATATAAGAAAATTTTACTAAAATGCAAAGTAATTTAGTAGTGCTTCTCCTGGCTTAAACACTATGGTCATGTGTACATATCTTGGTTTATCAATTGGTCTAGAGATTACCAAAACATTATAGGGCATAGTTTCACTTCCACAGTGTATTGGGGAGTTATTTAAAGTATCAGTATAACTTGACTCTTAATATTTAATATTTATTACATCTCAATTTTTTTAATGAACCCTATAAGATATTGAGTCTATGTTGATCTATTTTCACTATTTTTTCTATTGATACATCTCAAGATTTTTCTAAGAACCCTAGAAGATATGGAGCCTCCATTGATCTATTTTAACTATTTCTCTATTGATACTATCGGTAAATCTTCAAAGTTGTGTCAAGTTCTTTGATTCACGCCTCTCTGTGTTCATTCATAAACTGGTATATCTATTAAAGAGCCATGCATAGGAGATTTCTTACCTAGAAATCGAAGAAAGATATAAGAGAGAGCCATATATGGTTTAGATGATCAAAACCTTCCCTATAAGGTCTCTCTAGAGAAAAATGTTTCACTATAGTAAAATTAGCCTACAAATAGGCATTGCTATTGGAATCATTCTTCATACTACACTTGGAGGTTCTGCTAGAGAGACATCAGAAGCTGATTTGTGCATTTGCTAGAGTCATTGGACACAGGACACCCACGACTTACAATGCATGTGGACTCTTGCTGAACTTCTAAGTGATTCAAGGTTAATTTTATTTTTCCTATAATAGATTAGGATGATTTATTAATAAAATCAAGTACCTCGAGGAGAAGCTTTCTAAAGTGGATGTAGGCATCAAGTGTCAAAATTTCACTATAAATTGTTGTGTTCCTCATGGATGTGACTTTTGTGCATGTATGCTTTGTGTGTTAGATTTTAATCATGTGCAACTTGTGATTTGGAACACAACAAAGAAACTATCTTCATTGTAGTTAGAAAATTAATTAAGAATTACAATATTTCATCATTGAAATTAGATCAAGGAGTGTAACTTACTAAGTTGGTCCAATTATATTTGATTAATTTACGTTGTCATGGCTTGATTAGTTGGTAGAATTACTAGTAGAACTCTAACGTGATTAACAGCATCAACGAAACGTCTTACCATCATAACTGTCAAAGAGCTCTAAATTAGTCAAGTGAAACATTAATTAGGATCATTTCCCGAAATTATTGAAAATAATGGAAGATCCTCTCACCAGGGATTAAAATTGGTGAACTTATCGACCCTTCTCATTGGGGATTAAATGGTGTGTAGTGTATTGGCTAAGTGAACAGATTGATATGGTATTGCATTATTTCAGTATTGTTATTGATTCTTTATTATTATTATAGTGTTTTGAGATTGTTTCCTATATATTCTTTGAATTGTTTAATTGTTTTCAGCATAGTATTGTTTAGAACTATATAGATCTGTATTTTGTAAAGAATATGCAATTATCTGTTTGAATTTCTGAAATTGTGCTAACTCCTAATCCATTTTTCATATAGTTTATATGTTTTCTTATTAAGCATATCATGCTTACCCCGAATTGATACACAGATGATGAGGAGATAGTGGTGGGTCCAAATTGAGAAGGTTAGAGATTAGATAGAGTTTATTAATGTCATAAGACTTTGAGATTTATTTCAGTTTAGAGATATGATATTTATTTCAGTTCAGTATATTTTAGTTTAATTGGAAATGATGTAATAATTAGTGAATTTTAGTATTTGGGTTTATTTGATTTTAGTTAAAGTTAGACTAGGTATTTGTTTTGGAATGTTAGACATATAGGTTTATGGATATTTAGTTTGTGGTTTATTATGGATTATGTATTTTATTTATAGGTCAAATTTGTGGAAATGGTTATGACTAATGGTTTGTGATTGATGTATTATTTCATTACATATGAATGTGAAAGTAAAAGAAAAAAACAAAAAAATTTACAAGAGATTTTATGTTAATGAATGAATGGATTAATGTCACATGCCAAAATTCATGGCCCTATGAGTATGGGTCTTAAGGGGAGACAAAGTTGGTATCAGAGCTGCATATTTGAGGTTTTATAGACTTATATGATGGAGCTTTAAATTTGGATTTAGAAAGATTAACAATTAAGGTCTAGAAACAATTAGAATTATAAAAAAAAAGCCATAGGAAAAGAACATTAAAACACTAGAATGAGATTTTAGAAATATATTAGAACTTAAGATGACATGACATGATCTGATTATTTTTAGAAGTTTGACATTGATTTTATTTGATTATTTTTAAGAGAAGATGTTGCCCCAAGGTGCTGATCAAGCTGAAGCTGAGGACCATAATTGGGCATTTCGAGCTATCAGGGAGTTAGTTTGTGTAGTACAACACCATGTGACTGCTAGAGACAAAAATGTTGAGTATGGGAATAGTTCTTTAGAGTAATTCAGTAGGATGGAGCCATCTGAGTTTAAAGGCGCATTGGATCCATTGGAAATGGAAGCATGTCAGATACAATTAGAGAAAATATTTGATGTGATAAGTTGCATTGAGGTTCAAAAGGTTTCTTTTGAAATATGTATGCTGAAGGGAGAAGCTGCACATTGGTGGAGAGCTACTAAAGAGACTTTACTACTAGAGAAAGGTGAACCACTCACTTGGGGCATTTTTCTTGGGGCTTTCTACAATTAGTACTTTCCACGTAGTGTTAGTGATGCAAAGGAGATGGAATTCATGGAGCTCATTCAGGGAAATAGGACAGTCATGTAGTATAAAGCCAAGTTCATGGAATTGGCTAGGTTTTCTCCCTACATTTTAGGAGATGACGAGAAGAAGGGTATGAAATTTTAGAGATGACTGTGTCTTAATATTTAGGTACACATGGTAGCATTGTGGTTGAGACCACCATGGTTGTAGAGAGGGAGTGTCAGGACTTATAGAATATTTGAGATCAGGGAAAGAAGCGTTCAATTCAAGATAGATTTAGGAAGGCTAGTGACAATGCCAAGACTTTTAAGAAAGTAGTGATTGAAACCAAGATCCAGTAAAATAGGGTTGCTTGCCCTCATTGTGGGAAGATGCACACAAGTACATGCTATCTTGAATCAAGTGCTTATTTTAATGTGGTAAGAAAAATCATATGATTAGAAACTGCCCTATGATGAAGAATGACTTGACAGCCAAGCCTACTAATTGGAAGCCAAGACCAAAAATACAAGGTGAGTTTATGCAATTACTGAGAAGGAAGCAGAGGGGTCCAATATGGTGTTGATAGGTACTTTTCCTTTATTTTCTCATGATGTTAGAGTACTTGTTGATCCTAGATCCACACACTCATTTATGTCTGCTAGACTTACGAAACACATTGATGTAACCTCAGAACCATTAGATTATGATCTAGGTATTTTCACATCTCTTGGTAAGACTATGATCACTAAGCATGTGTACAAGTCATTTGTAGTTAGGTTTGGAGAAGTAGAGCTATTAATAGATCTGATTCTATTAGACCTATAAGCTTTGATGTCATCCTAGGCATGGATTGGTTAGGTAGTCATCATGCTAAGGTAGATTGTTATAGAAATGAAGTAACCATTAGGATCCCTAATCAGTCCGAGGTTATATTAAGGGAATGTGGAGTTGTCCTAAGATTATTTCTACCTTGCAAGCAAAAAGACTATTGCAAAAAGGTGGGCTAGGATACCTAGCTTACATCATTGATGATCAAAAGGATGGAGTGCAGATTGGAGACATATCTGTTGTTAGAGATTTCAACATTGTGTTTCCTAATGATTTTCATAGCTTACCTCCAGATAGGGTGATTGAGTTTAGTAGAAGGCACTAAGCATATTTCTATGGAACCATATTGTATGGCACTAGTTGAATTGAAAGAGTTTAAGGTCCAGTTATAGGATTTGATTGTTAAAGGTTTTGTCTTCCCTAGTATTACACCATGGGTGCACCTGTTTTGTTTGTGAAAAAGAAGGATGGGACCATGAGATTGTGTATTGACAGCAAGCTATTGAACAAGGTAACAGTAAAGAACAAGTATCCATTGCTAAGAATTGAGGATCTTCTTAATTAGCTACAGGGTGCTAAAGTCTTTTCTAAGAATGACCTTAGGTTTGGATACCATTAACTTCAAATTAAGAATGATGATATACCTAAGATTTCCTTCTATATATACCAAGTATGGACATTATGAGTTTCTAATCATTTCTTCTAACAAATGCACCTGAAACATTTATGGATTTGATGAACAGGGTGTTTAGACCTTATCTTGATTAGTTTATTGTTATGTTTATTGATGATGTAGACATCATGGTCCGAGTAGGGTTTTAGGTTCCTCCGCCCACTAGTGGTTTCTGGGCCCTCTCTTTGGCATGCAATGCTACTGTGTGAATGTTGCTAACCCTTTTACAAGAGGGTTAGGCTTTCTTTGGAGTCACCACCACCTCGGGGTTAACCAATGGAGTTGGACATTGGTTCTCTTCTTCGGGGGAAGAGGAGAAGTCTAGACCTAAAGGTCTAGGGGTTTAACTCCTAATACTAGTCTACATTCCTGAGATTGTGGGTAGGTTGTTTGGTTGCATTTAGGGAAGGTATTAGGCACCCTAAATACTTGCCTTTTAGGGTGGCTTCTCCTTTCATACATGCCTTAAAGTATGCTACTACCCATGTTTTGTGAATTATAAGTTTGTTGTTTGCTGGATTTTTTTCAAGCTTAACGCTTGAATTTACCCTCAACACCTGAATTTAATTCAAGGGGAAATTCAAGCATTGGTTCCTAAAAAATCTAGAAACTATCCGTTTAAATCAAATGGATTTAGTTGCAATAGACCCCTCATGGGTATGACCTTTAGAGGGATGGTGGACCCCTCTAAGGTGTTTATTGTTTGGATTTTTAGGGTTAGGTTTAACCGTGACATAAAGTGGAAAAAAGAAAAGTTGTGTTTTCTTGTGGTTCAGGCTTAAAGCCTGAATTTTCAACACTTAAATTTAATTCAGGATGAAATTCAGGAGTTGAAAGCTAATTAGATCAACATATTGATGTGGTCTTTTAGGGTGGTTTGGTGGGTCCCAGTGTTGTGGGACCCTTAGGTTATGTTAGGGGAAGTTTCCTAGGGTTACATTGTGCAACCCTAGGGGAAATGGTATTTACCCATGTAGAGATATGCTTTCTCGAAGAGGGCAGTTTGGTCATTTGTTACAAACCTAACGCTTGTTTTTTGGTCTACGCTTAAATGTTCAACACCTAAATTTAATTCCAGGAAAATTTAGGCGTTGAATGCTAGGGTCAGCAACCAACTTTGGTTTTTGGACCCACATAGGTGAGGCCCAGAGGGGTAGGGCTTCTCTTAGGTCTTTGCATTATACCTAAGTTGCATGCACACTTCACAAATTTAAAAAAATATATGATTTTTAATCCAAGTTTAATGCCTGAAATCTACTCCAATGCTTGAATTTCCCTCTTAACGCCTGGAATTAAATTCAAGCATTGGGAGAGAAATAAGGGTCCATAGAGGTGCTCTCGCATAGGATTAGATCTTAGAGGTTAAGACAGCCATGGGATAAGCTTAGGAAAGGTCATGACTCCCTAGGGTGGGTCCCAGATCTCAATGCCTAATCTTTTTCTTAACGCCTATTTGTTCAATGCTTGAATTTTAAAGAATTAAAATTCAAGCGTTAGTTACTAGGAGCAAATCCAGTAATTGGATTTCCCAGATTTGGGGACCTTAGGGTTTTGAGAAAAATGAAAAATTATGCATGATGATAGGAAACATATATAATAACAACATATCCAAAATTGGGCTCAATATCATTTATATAAAATTCAAAATAAAATCCACAAAAATTCAGCTGAACCTAAGTCACACAAGACCTAGATTTTGGGTTTGGTTTGAGGAGCCATCTTGAGGTCTTCCACAACTCATAAAATAACAAAATTAAATATGGAAGTAGGCCTATGTGTTTAGAAAAACATAATAAAATTGGGCTCAAGAAGCTTAGTAAAAAAATCACAACAAATTTTACACTATGCATGGTCAGAATTCAAAGCAAACAAAGGCTATTAAGCCTTTCTATGTAACCCGAATTGAAGCAATAGATTAGCACAAATTGAACAACATAACAGCTTGTTAAATGAGCATGTGATCATGAGAATGACAAACCCAAATGGGTTTAGGCTTACCTTGAGTCCAAGTGGTTGAGGATTTAAGCAAATTCCTTTTCTTTCCTTCTTCTTCTTCTTCCTCTCTCTTTTTCTCTCTAGGGTTTTTTTGTTCCCAACACTGTTATACACAAAATTGGGGCTATAAAATAGCCCCAATTTTGGTGTGGTGGAGGGGTAGGATTTAATCTAGAGATATCTAGATGAAGGGTGGAGATTAGGTTAGCTAAAATGAGTTGGAGGGCTAGGATGGGTTTGAAATGGGTGGCTACGATTAGGTGGTTTTGTGTTTGGTGACATGGTTGAGGGAGAGGCTGGGATTAACTTGGGTTGATTAAGTGGAGGGTGGAGATGAGAGGGTGTTTGTTCACTTGGATTGGTGAGGTGGACAATGGGGTAGCTTAGGATGCCTTTTAGTGGAATGTGATAGGTTGCAAATTTCAATGAGAGGCAACAAGATGCCAATTGGGGAGACTTAGGGGATGCTTTAGGGGTTTGAAATTCAACACCGAGATCTAAGGGTGAGGGGTGAGGGTGAAAATAGGAAGATTCTAATCCAAGAGTTGCTAAATGTAGGCCTAAGGTGTGAATGAATTAAATGCCATTAATGAGCTAAGTTTGAAAAGTCTTAGCTCATTAATGGGTATTTAATGTTTTTAGGGTTTTTGAACCCTCTCTGTACCATCAAGTCCTGGGAGTTCTTAAGATCCAAAGACAACAAACCTAGTGTCCTTTTCCAAGGTCGCAGATATTCCTATTGCACTAGACTAGTTATAACCAAATTATGATAAAGGTAAGGGGGTGAAATTAAGGTTTTTTGGCCTAAAAAGCTCTCATATGTACTTTGAAAGAGAAAGATAGTAAAATTGATCTAGAAAATTGTCAAGTGATAATGATCCCTAGTCTAGGTGAGCCATAGCCTCTAACTACACTGAATTAGGATGTCTGAGCAGAAAACTGAGTCAAAAACCCTTTTTTGGGCAGTTAGAGAACATAAGACTAAAAATGCTATTGATTTTTCTATAAATCTCTACTACAGGTTATGTTTAAGGGATTTAAAGCTTGGGGAGTCCCAAAGCTACACGACCTGATAGATTGGGTGCTAGATTCCCGGGCAGTTGCTAGAGGATTTTCAAAGTAGGGTCGCTTTGAGAGATAGGGTTTCTGTACCTGCCTGAAGGCTAGTGGAATTGACCTGTCAAACATTCTCTGATGTCCGAGTTGGTGAAATGATCTTTTGAGGGCAGGGGTGAAAATGAGAAAATGAGCCTGACCTTGCTGCATTATGAGTCTGGGAGAATTTTTTAGGACATTCTACATGGCAAATACAAATGGAAAGTGCTTTATCTTGGCTTGAGCAGAAATGATGGCATGGGTTATAGGATTTCTGTCATCTAGTGCAAATTTGATACTCTAGAGGTCCTGGATTTACTATAGGGTGGCCACTAATAGACTGAATTTATGAATTTAGGTGAACTCCCGGGAATCGGTCGAGCACCTGATTTTTGGACCTGATTTGTTGTTCTTTTTGGATTTTTTGAGGGAATATGAGTAAATAAGTTTCACAAAAGTTCGCACTCTATAGATAGTTTTTCAAAGGATTTACAATTCTGGAGAGATAGACACATACTAATCCTGATTTAGAGGTCTGGAGAATATTCTGGTTCTGTATGAGCAAAATATAGCTAAACAACTTTTTGACCTCTTAAGGAAGATTTGAGATTTTGCAGAGGTTTGAGATTTTGAAATTCTCTTCTCAGACCTGAAGATTTAAAGGTAAGGTCGAGGCTAAAATATGGGAATCGACCTTTCTGGATTTGGAGATTTGATGAATTTTTTAGAGCTTATGCAATGGTTATTTCTTAGTCAGGGTTATCACAAGTTGAAAAATTTATTGTTGCCATTCTCGAGCAGTATCTACTCTATGATGAGTTCTTCAGAATCGGGAAACTCAAGGATGCATAGGGTCCAAAATTACACCATTCAGATAATGGGAGAGGCTTCGGGGGTCCTTTGAAGGTCTAAGGGTAATTCTTTGAGGTGGAAATGGTAGAATGGTAATTTTTCACCCACGGGTCAAAAAATGTGAAAATGAGAATTCTTCGCCTGTGATGGTTCATGATAAGAAGGTTTATATATGCGAGAGAAATTCAATGGTCTGAATGGTAGATAGTGAGTTCTTGGATATTTTCACTTGTGATGCTTTGCTAAAGAAAGACTTACAAAGGCTAGAAAACTTGTTGATAACATGGATGAAGCTCTTAAATGTGGACCCTCAAAGTCATGTTGATGATTTTGTGAGAGATTAGAGTTTTAACCTGAAATGGTGTATTTGGGCTGTAATAAGGTGCTTTGACTAGTTCATTCAAGACTGAAGTATTCGAAAAGACTTCTTTAGGATGCCTAACCTCTTAGAGTCCAGGTTTTCTTTTCCTAAACCAAGAGTGCTTAGAGTCTTGATGCCTGAATGTTGTTATGTTGTCCTTATGCTATCAACTAACCTGAGTCAAAATTTGGGTGCTGAAAGATACCCCTCTTTGGTATGTGTGGCTTTGCCACATATAGCAAAGAAGGAGTGCCCTAATTTTGACTTTGGAGAGACCATGTTTCTTCCTTGCATGTAACTCATGGATATTGGGTAAGTAGTTTTTGAAACATAGAACAATTTTGGCTAAGAAATAGTGATGAGCTGAATTTGTCCTTCACTTTGGATCAAGGTTTTGAAAGGAATTTGCTTTTGAAATGCCTTCTTAGTTTGAAAGTAGACTCTTCCGGTGTTTTGTAAATTCCTTCATTCTGATTTTCAAAAGTGGGTATTCATTGAGAGATGGACTTTCTCTGTTTTGAAAACATAGGATATCCATGAGTTATATGCAAGAAATTTAACATTTTCTCTAGCTTCTTGGGTG
>JAOXJP010195605.1:0-12168 GCA_025762735.1 Platanus orientalis
ATTTTATCCTTTCTAGTCTTGCCACTCATCCATCTCAACATCCTCATTTCAGCCACACTCATTTTATGTACGTGTTGCTTGTTAGCTACCCAACACTCTGCTCCATAAAGCATGGCTGGTCTTATAGCTGTCTCATAGAATTTCCCCTTTAATTGTAGTGGTATTCATTTATCACACAACACTCCAGAAGCACTTCTCCACTTCAACCATTCCGCTCTAATTCTATGGGCAACATCATCTACAATATCTCCCTCTTTGTGCCTTGAAGTCAAATAGAGGACATAATTGACTATGTCCCATGATGCAATCATATTGTCAATAAAATATAAGCATTGTGTTAAAGCATATAGATTTTTGTATCTCAACACCTTAAGGTCTTGGGAGAGTTGGTTAGTTACTGTTAACATGGTATCAAAGCAAGTTAGGTTGCAAATTTGAATCCCGATGGAAGTATTTTCCCAAATGTAGCGTTGTGTGTGTGAATTATGCGTTGTGTGTACTTGCACCTAGCTCCCGAAGTGTGTTCCCAGGAGAGAACAGTGTTCCTCCTAAGGAGGGTGTTGAAGTATATTGATTTTTGTATCTCCTACTACCTTAAGGTTTTAGGAGAGTTGGTTAGTTACTGTTAACATACAGAACATAATAGAATGAAGAAGTCACTCACTGATGCAAACGTTAGAGGCAATGTGGGACCCACACATGGCCTTGGTGGGGTCCACACATGAAGACATACAAAAAGACATATCGAGGAACACATGGAAACACATGATGGAGTCTTTTGGAGTTATTTTACTGTTTTACTTAATGTTTTATGAGTTAATAGAGTGTAAGACCTAGGTGGTATTTTAATTTTTGTTTTTGAGTATTTTGTAATAAGGCATTACTGTCAATGGTATTTTAGTAATTTTAGAGAGTCAACATGTCAAAGTGGGGCCCTCTTAGAGTGCAACTCAAAATCCTCTACAAGGGCTTGATTTTGGAACTTTTTGTTTTTAAAAAGTCGAGGTTTTAGTAGTTTTGAGTTTTAGAAAGTCTAAGGTATCAAGTAAGCTAATAATTTAGGAGTTTTTAATTTGATTTCTTGCTATTTTCTTGAGTTGGTTCACTTATATATAGGGCTGCACGTTTTTGTATTGGTATAAGGGAATTAATAAAAATTTTGACAGGTTTCTTATTCTCCATGAGCAGAACTCCTTTTCTTCTTCAAGTTTTGTGCCAAAGCTTGAACCTAGGTAGGGGTTTCCTAGGTGTAGGGTAAGGTTTTTTCCACAAGGTACATTTTTCTCCTTCTTTCTTCTTTCTTCTTTCTTCAATCTGCTTCTTTGCTCTTATTGTTAACATTTGTTATTTACACCTCCTCCATCAAAGAATCTTGGAAAGTACGAGTTTTCATGATCTAATAAATCAACTCCAAAATTCGTGAAATTTTGACCAAAGATCACTGATAGATGTTAGAATTTACCATTAAAATTTCGTAAATTTTCTGATGCATCAGTAGGGGTATTTTGGTAATTTTGGGTTTCTGCCCAGAATTTCCAGAATTGCCATTTTGAGTTTCTTCTCTTTTCACCATCTTTTCTTGTTTCAATTCTTCTAAAACCCTCTAATCAATTTTCTTCTTCTATTTTCATTAAAGCTTGATTACTTAAAAGTGTGCTTAAAGTTCAATTCTTGGTTCTTTAACTTTATTCTTACTTCTGTTACATCACTTTGGGTTTTATTGAGATTATTGGCTATCATTCAACATCAACTTTGGTATCATCTCTATTGTCCTACATCAACTTTGGTATCAGAGTCGGGTTCCATTTCAGCTGGGACCTTGGGATTTTGTTGAGTTAGTCTTTAGTGGGTACAAGATATAATAGACTTGCTGGAGTATGTATTCTACCAAGACACTTCTCTCTTCATAGTTTCGTACAGCTGAACTTTTGGGTCTGTGGTTGTATTCTGAAAAGGAAATTCAGATTATCTAAGTCATTCTGGAGGAATCAAGAATCAAAGCAGCCTGACATTGAAGCTGGATTCCATCACGGCCACTTGAGTAATCATCACCACTCTACAGTCATTTGTGGACTGTCTGATCTTCATGAGGCCTTAATTGTTAAGAGTGTGATCCATACACCTGGAAGTCTACTTATCATCAGCACTGGCTTGTGGAAAGACTGACCTGAAGCTTTGTGATTGCAGAATGGTCCACTGAAATTAGTGTTACCTGAAAGGTTACTGTAAGTATTCTTTGAGTTGTGTGTTACTCCTTAGTTCTGGACTGTTTACACCTTAGTTCTGGACCGTTAATCCTTTAGTCTGAATCCTCATACCACTCAGAAGACCTCCAGAAACCCCGTTGTGTTAATCCTAAAACAGATTCTGTGGATACAATTAGCCCCTTGTTCTACATGTGCTGATTCCATAATATACCCTACTGTCCAGAAGCATTAATTCATATTTACCTTACTACTCCAGCCCATAATCTGCTCAATTGATCCCTGTTCTGCCCTAGTATAATCATATAAAAACCCTGCTGTTTTGACCTAACAGATCAATTTAACCTTATGTTTTATCCCTTTGTGAGTACCAATCCTTTGTGTGCTACTGTGGAAATCTGTGTTTTCCCCTTATAGTTTCACTGATATATTTTGCTGCCCGTGAAGAAATAATCCCTACCACTCTGTAAACCTGAGCACTAAACTGTTTTACCAGTTTGGTCATTTTTGTATTCCCTGTTCAAGTTTAAACCTGGACTTTTTCAGATTTGCATCAACAAATGTTAGACTGTTCTAATACATTACAGAGCTACCTGAAGTATACACTTAAAAGTGTGCTAAACCTCCTAACATAACTGTGTTACCCTGCTGTTTTCACTAATTACACCCTCCTAATTTAAACTATCTTCTGAACCAGCATAGCCTAACCCCACTTATATATCCCTTTTTATGTTTATACCCGAGAGCCTTTTTATGTTTATCTGTGCCTCGAGTGCTTTCTATGTAATACATTTGACAAAGCCCCATCAGATTTGCCAAATGTACATGAGATTGCTGTCCAAGATATGCAATGAAGGTTGCTGCTCACTAAAGATCTACAGAAGTGGTACTTCTTATACTCCTCCTTGCTGCCCAGATTTTCTCAGTTTAAAGGAAGTGCTTGCTGATCAAGTTGGACCATTGTGTTTTTCCATATACCCTACGCCTATGATACCTCTATATCCCTCCTTGTGAGCCATTCAAAAGTTAGAGATAATCAGCCTTTGATTCTATGCCTTTTCATTAAGTTAAAAAGGAACGCTTACAAGGTATTCTGGATAGGTGTAAGTGACAGATTCAAGATCGCGGTAAGGATTTGGATGCTGAATTATACAAGATCCAATGTGAGATTGATGAGTTGGAGCGGGATAAAAATCATGGCTATTACATCAATGCTAACTTCTTTTTGTCCTACGAGAACAATGGAGGTTTAATCATTATAGAATTATTGAGCTTGATAAAAAGAGTCACATCGCTGGTAAAAAAGAAAATGTGAACCAAATTGATGTAGGATATCCAGGAGATGGATTCCTATAAGGTTAAGGATGATTTGGAAGCTTTAGGTTAAGCGTTAGGGTTTGTGTTAGGGTTTAGGGAAGCTCTAAATTAATGAGAAAGCCTTTGAAAGGCCCTAACTGATTTATGAGTCCCTTCAGAAAGACCCTAAAATAATATGAGAAAGGAATTTACTAGGTCATAACTAATTCAAGAGAGAAAAATATCCAACAATAAGAATTAAAAGGAAGAAAGAACAAAGGAATAAGAAGAAGTTAATGTAAAGATGGAGAAATATCAAGGAGAAGGCTACCATAAAATTTTCAAATTTCAAGAACAAGAGAAAATAGAGATTTATGAATTCTTGAATGAAAATATTGCAGAAAATTAAAATCTATAGCAAGTATGAAAAATAGGAAGTAGAGAAAATAAGAATTTTCATTGCAGAAAATAAAATAAGCAAAGAGATCATGGTGTAAGAAGAAAATGTTAGAGGTTAGAGAAGAGAACAATGAGTAAGTACTCACCTTAACCGTAAGGGATTGGAAGAGATATCAGCCGTATTGTCACGGACATGTCGAGGCTGTGCATGTGGCACGGGTGACCTGGCATGTGGCATGGTGGCATTTCCATAAATAGGTAGAGTATGATTTTCTGCATTCGGGGATTTTCCCTTCTGGTAATCCCCAAAAGGCTTAAGAGCTACCCTAAGGAGGGGTGGGTGGTCTGAGCACCCATGCCCTTGACATGGGCAAGAGGCATGTCAAAGCACAGAATGGCTCGACGGACTGTATCAAGGCTGAGGACATGCTCCTAGCCCACATGAGCTTAACCTGCGAGGCATTCCCCAACGTGAGTTGGGGGCGGCTCTTGACATGCACAGAGGTGTTGCCTTGAATTCCCTTAGGGGTTGCGTTACCTCACGGGACAGTGCTTGGGAGCCCGGTGTGGCAGCACTACGCATCCGTCTAAGGGTGGGGGCTTTCCTATATGGGTGCTACTAGCATGCGCTATGCAACAATAGCAGCCCATGTGGAGCCGAGTGGGCTATCCCATTGCCTTGGTGTGCTCGGGTGTGCTTTGTCCTTGTGCTATGCAAAATCCAGGCTTGGCCTTGGACAGCCACAGTGGTGGCATGGCAAAACTTGGGGTGACGTCTTGCTTGGAAAGGCATGGTGCGTCGGTAAAGCACCATGGCCTTCGATGGGCTTAATGTCTCAAGCAAGGGCTTGAGGATGTGTAGTAGGCATGCTGGGCCTTCAGTGCTCTAAGCGGAGCGTGGAGGACTCCGAGGTCATTTAAGACGCACTTCAATGACACGGCATGGGCGCCGAAGTGATTGAGTAGTCAGTGCACATGGGGCATGTCGACGGGTCAGAGGAAGGACTCAAATGGCTGAAAGGCTGACCTTGACTGGGTGATGGTCGAGGTGTCGCACGGTTTTGACAGAGAAAAAAATCTGGTCGTGACAGTTGGTATCAGAGCAATGTTAGCCCTTTAAGGTGACCTCTAATACAGTTGGTATCAGAGTTGTGTGGATGGCTCAGAAGTGGCCTCTAATACAGGTGGTATCAGGGCAAGGTAGTCGACGGACTGATTACCTTTAGGTTAGATTGCTCGGATACGGGTGAGGTATTGAGCATGATTCTGTGGTTTTGAGTAGCAGGAGGGCTGCTAGCTACAGAATCTGTTTGATGGCTATCGTGTGGGGGTCCGTGGTGAGACTTGCCCAGGATCGAGATGATGTCGACAGCACATTAGAGAAGTCTTCGGTGTGACGGATAGCATTGAAGCATTGGTTATTCAGAGATGAGCTTACAGAAAAAGTCTTGATGGCTCGGGTGAGCAGCTCAAAGGCATGTCAGTGGGTGATGTTGAATGCCATGAGTGTCATGTTGTTCCGACGAACAGAGCTACCATGTGGTGTTGGGTATGTCAGGACAACTTGAGAGAATGTGCACGGTAGCACAAAGGAGAGGGACGGTGGTGCCAAGGCATGACTTGATGGGGACAAGCTAGTTGAGAATCTAAATGGATGGTCATTTGGGGTGAAGGCATAGGAAAGCTCAGGTACTGAAGTGGCGCCAGACAAAGTTCTAGGGTCTGCTCAGGGTGAAAACATTGGACGTCGAGGTATTAGAGCGAGACATGGACACTATTGTGAGGATCAGGATGGTTAGTCTCCTCAGGGAGAAGGCAAGTGTGCCCAAGTACTAGAGCGAGACAGTTACAAAGAAGGTTAGTCTGCTTAGGGTGAAGACACAGAATATCGAGGTACTAGAGCGAGACAATGACAGGAATGGTTGGTCTGCTTAGGGTGAAGGCAAGTGTGCCCAGGTACTAGAGCGAGACAGTGTGACAAAGAAGAGAATTGAAATTGTCAGTCTACTCAGGGAGAAGGCCGGTGTGCTCAGGTACTAGAGTGAGACATTGACACAGATATGAGAAGCTAAACGGATAGTTCACTCGGAGTGAAGGCAAGGGATGCCGAGGTACTGGAGTGACACATTACAAGGACTAAGTGTTGGCTCGGGGTGAAGGCAATGGATATCAAGGTACTGGAGTGACACATTGATAGGGAAGAAGTATTGGCTCGGGGTGAAGGCAATGGATGCCAAGGTATTGGAGTGACACAATGACAAGGACGAAGTGTTGACTCAGGGTTAAGGCAGGGTGCTAAGGTACTAGGGCAACACAGGTGACAGATAAGAGCGATATTGGACAGTGCTTACTCAGGGTGAAGGTAAGGAAGACCGAGGTACTAGAGTGGCACAGTGATTTGAGCATAGCTTATGGAAAGCTATAGGAAGACCTTCAATGGACCGAAGGCAAAGTGAAAAGAACAATGGATGCCCTCTCGGGGTGAAGACACAGAACGTCGAGGTACTGGAAAGGCAACATAAGAGGATGGTTGAACTGGACACTAGTGATGTTCAGGGAGACCGAGGTATGGTGACTAGCTTAAGTGGGAGAGCACTTAAGCCAGTGTGACTAGAGGAAGGGATGATAGGTGCAGGTGTGCCACGACTGAGATCGTTTGTTCAAGGTACTAATATGGGCAGAGTTCAGATGAGAGCTTTGTTATCTTAGCCGGTTGAGCGTCAAGGTTCATACAGATGAGAGTCAGTATACCGCACAGGGTGAAGAACATTGTCAAAGCAGAATCAATAAAGCCTCATGGAGGAGGTGTGGAAGACCAAGGTGACTTGGCACAGGTGGTTACGAGCAACGGATAAGGGATGTTGGTCATGCATTGGATTCAACGGACTGAGTTCCAGCATGAGAAGAGTCGGTGTACCCACGAGCTTATTGGAGTATGTCAATGTGGGTTGATGGCTACATTGACACAGTCTGCAGAGGTAGACATAAGATGGCTTCGAGTACCAGAGGAGTGTTGGCCACAGAGAAGGGACCTCGATGGACTGAGTCCCATGACATAGAAATGTCAGAGGACCTATGGATGAAATACAGGTCAGAGTGGGTTGATTTCCACGTTGACAGATGCAGAGGTGAGTGTGGAAGTCCTTAGAGGAGGCATTGCACGACAGATAGTGTAAGGCGGTTTCGAACAACGGACAGGATTGTTGACCATGGTGGATGCAACTTGGTTGGACTTGCAGAGGACTGTAGTAAGAATAGGACTGCACAAAAACATGTGAGTTAGAATCAATGGTAGTTTGGAGTGGACAAGTCAAAAGGAAGATGAGTTCACATGGGATGAATCCCAGTGGAAGGGAGAACTATGCCGTGACGGACTGCGGTTGGCTTGTGAGCCACACCTTGTGAGGTGCATGAGCAGGGGATCTCAGGGGAGAAACTCGTGGCTCGACGGATTGAGTCACAGCTTGGTTTGGGAAAGCTAAACATTTTGGTCGCGAGGTGCGCGAAGCGGTCTGAGGATCGTGCCTTGGGACAAGGCGAATTTAAGCTAATATCTAAGGTAGAGTGGAGCTTGGGCTGGGTTTGTTCGCTGGCTGAGCCTGTTCAGAGGTGTTTGAAACCACAGATGCTAAGATTCAGTGGACTTGGGTGCACAACGAAACGCAGACGTACACAACGGACAGTGTACATTGTGGAGTTTCTATGCGACGGACTGCGCAGAGTAGCACTTGGTGTGCATTGAAGACCAGGGTTGGTCATGGAATAGGCAGTGTACAGAGGATCCTAGCCAAGTTTAGTGTCGTACTAGGTGTTGATCGATAGTGGTCGAGGCAGGGGAGAGGTGCAAGCCGAAGTTGACACTTGATGTGCATGGGGAAGACCATGATAGGTCATAGAGTAGGCAGTGTACAAAGGATCCTAGCCGAGTTCAGTGTGGTACTGGGCGTTAATCAGAAGTGGTCGAGGCAGGGGAGAGGTGTACAGGCCGAAACTAGCACTTGTTGTGGGTGTGTTGATGAGGGCATCAACCAAACAAGTGGGGGAGGATGTCACGGACATGTTGAGGCGATGCATGTGGCACAGACGACCTGGCATATGGCATGGTGGCATTTCCGTAATTATTGCCTAATGGCAAAGTTGTAAATAAGTATAGTATGATTTTCTAGGGAGGGTGATGTTCCCGTCTGGCAACCTTGAAAAAGCTTAGTATACACCTTGAGGAGGGGTGGGTGGTCTGAGGCACCCAGGCCCTTAACATGGGCAGGAGGCATGTCAAGGCACAGAATGGCACGACAGACTGTGCCAAGGCTGAGGACATGCTCTTAGCCCGCATGAGCTTAAACTGCGAAGCATTCCCCAACGTGAGTTGGGTGCGGCTCTTGACATGCATAGAGGTGTTGCCTTGAGTTCCCTTGGGGGTTGCGTTCGCTCATGGGACAGTGCTTGGGAGCTCGGTGTGGCGGCACTACACATCCGTCTAAGAGCGGGGGTTTTCCTATATGGGTGCTACTAGCATGCACTATGCAACAATGGCAACCCATGTGGAGCCGAGTGGGTTATCCCGTTGCCTTGGTGTGCTCGGGTGTGCTTGTTCTTGTGCTAGGCAAAATCCTGACTTAGCCTTGGACAACCACAGTAGTGGCATGGCAAAACTCCGGGTGACGTCTTGCTTGGAAAGGCATGGTGCGCCAGTAAAGCACCATGACCTTCGATGGGCTTAATGTCTCAAGCAAGGGCTTGAGGATGTGTTGTAGGCATGTTGGGCCTTCAGTGCTCTATGCAGAGCGTGGAGGACTCCGGGGTCATTTAAGACCCACTTCAGTGACACAGCATGGGCGCCGAAGTGGCTGAGTAGTCAATGCACATGGGGCATGTCGACGGGTCAGATAAATTACTCAAATAGCTGAAAGGCTGACCTTAGCTGGGTGATGGTCGGGGTGCCGCACGGTTTTGACAGAGAAAAATCTGGTCGTGACAGTATGGCTTCTAAGCAATTCTCAAATCTTTTATTTCAACAAAAGTAGTCGTAAAAAAGGTCTTAGGACCTCTTTATAATATAAAAAATGAACTTGGTCCAAAATTGGACCAAAATACCCCTCCTTATACGGTCAGCCCAAAAAAAACTCAAAATTCTAAAAATTTCCCATAACACTACTAAACTTCTCTAATTTAATTTTTACCCCCTCTCATGGATCATATGGCCTTATTACATTAAATTTACAAAGAAAACCCTCCCAAAACATTAAAAAAATAAAATTAAAGAAAAAACATGTGGACAGCATGTAGATCACTTGGGTTTCCTTGAAAACCTTAGTCTTGGCTTCCACAAAGATTGGAATTTCTCAAGCCATGATAATGCCACCACATCACAAATACAGGATTTAGTTAAGATAATTCTACATGAGGTGCAGAAGGGAACTAAGGTGGTGGATGACTCCAAGCAGGGATGGTAGAATATGAAATTGAACCATCAAGTGTGGACAAAAAGTCCAAGGTAAAAGTAGAAGAAACTAAAGGCAATGGTGGAGATGAAGATACTTATGTGGATTGTGTTGATGTGACTTGTACTGAGTCACTTGAGGAGCCAGTTATGATCATCGACAAGTGCTCCATCGCAGCCCCAGTTTGTGACCACCTAGCTGATGAGGTTCTAGTTCCCGTTCAGGACGAGATCCAGTCCTTTCTAGCAACCCATGGGTTTTTTCCACTACCAACTCCTTCACAGAGAATAGATGATTTATACTATGAAGTCATAACCATGTTAGATACTTACAAGACGACAGGGTTGCATCATAATCTAATCGTTGGTGGATTTAGCATATGGCTATGTGGTTCAAGCTTCCCAACATGACTGATCATTTCCCTCTAAAAAACTCGATGTCAAGTTTTTTTCGAACAATGGGGTTCGATACCTACATTGGAGGAAAGGTGGGACCCACACATGGCTTTGATGGGTTCCACACATGAAGGTATATCGAGGAACACATGGAAACACATGATGGATTCTTTTAGTGTTATTTTATTGTTTTACTTAATGTTTTACGAGTTAATAAAGTATAGGACTTAGGTGGCATTTTAATTTTTGTTTTTGGGAATTTTGCAATAAGGCATTATTTCCGGTGATATTTTAGCAATTTTAAAGATTCAACAAGTCAAAGTGGGACCCTTTTAGAGTGCTAGTCGAAATCCTCTAGAAGGGCTTGATTTTGGCACTTTTTATTTTAAGTCAAGGTTTTAGTAGTTTTGAGTTTATGAAAGTCTTAAGTATCAAGTAAGTTAGTAGTTTAAAAGTTTTTAATTTGGTTTCTTGTTATTTTCTTGAGTTAGTGAACCTATATATAGGGTTGCAAGTTTTTGTATTGGTATGATGGAATTAATAAATTTCTGGCAGGTTTCTTGCTCTTCATGAGTGGAACTCCTCTTCTTCAAGTTTTGTACCAAAGCTTAAACCTAGGTAAGGTTTTCCTAGGTGTGGGGTAAAGTTTTCTCCACAAGGTACACTTTTCTCTTCTCTTCTTTCTTCTTTCTTCTTCTTCTTCTTCTTTTATTTGTCTTCTTTATTTTCTTCTCCTTGTTTCTTCTTTCTTCTTCTTACCTCCATCTTCTTTGTTCTCGTTGTTATTATTTGTTGTTTCCAATTTCTGCATTAAAGAATATTGTAAGGTTTGAGTTTTCATGATATGATAAATCAAATAAACTCCAAAATTCATAGAATTTTGACCAAAGATCATTGATAGACGTCAGAATCTACCATTAAAATTTCGTAAATTTCTAACACATCTGTAGGGGTATTTTGGTAATTTTGGATTTCTTCCCAGAACTTCCCTTTTGGGTTTCTTTCTTCTCTTTTCTCCATCTTTTCTTGTTTTAATTCTTCTAAACCCCTCTAATCAAGTTTCTTCTTCTATTTTCATTAAATCTTGATTATTTAAAGTGTGTTTAAAGTTCAAATTTTGGTTCTTTAACTTTAATCTTGCTTCTGTTACATCACTTTGGGTTTTATTGAGATTCTTGGCTATCATTTTACATCAACTTTGGTATCATCTTTATTATCCTACATCACTCACTCCTTCATATTGTCCATTTCAAATTGCTAGTAGTTAAAACAAAATATCCATATTATAGGGAAATCCAATCAATGCCACACCTTCAATTCAAAGTAGCAACGAGATGATCCTTGTTGGCTGGCATTTGAGCCAATGTTGTGTCCTCCTGCATAAAACATTTCAACAATTAATAAGCAACCTTTACTGCAATATAGAGCATGCCAGATACCAGCTATTATAAATCCTGGGAAAAAAGAAGAAGAAAAAAACAACTGCAACAACACTCCAAGGCCAATCTAGAACAGTACCATGATGTCCTCTGAGACATCCCATCTCACTCAATATCAAGGCAAACCATATCTATATTGTATTGTAGTATCAGACAATTCAAAACCCCGTACAGATGTCACCATAGACAAAATCAATGGAAAACTTCAGAGGAATGAAAGAGGAAATCCTAGGCACATTTTTGGGTCCAGTTGGGATATCAGACTCAAATGAAGCAAAAGGCTGTACCTCTTCTTTGCTGTCCCAAGATTTTGAAAGGCCATTTTGGGTCCTTTGATAGTGGTGATACTTCGAATGTTAATACTAGTTGTCAAAGATATGTATTTAGGTTTTAATCTAACAATCTTGACCTCAAGAGGATCACACCATAGATTAAGAAGAAAGATATATTATGTGTGGGATCGACCATCATCCCTTGCATATGCACAATGCATGCGTTGGTTGCAAAGATGAGATTGTTAGGAGCTGTTGCCAAACTAAACAACACAACATAATTCCCAGGCTCCCAGCGCATTTCCACCAATCCACCCTAACTTTAACCTACATTTGATTGTGTCTTTGGGGTTAAACTGCCACACCCACATCGATGCATAAAGTTATGATTTTTCCTGCATAAGAGCTTAGGCCCCATTTGGTAATGTTTTTTGCTACAAACAGACCATTTATTATCGTCTTACTAGTTACTACCTCTTAAAGTAGACATTACAATATGGATTGAAATACATCTATACCTAGAGTGAATAGAGGCTTGAAATCAGCATGTGCTTAAATTTACCTAAAAATGAACATCACTGTCCTTAGAAACATTCATGTTTTCATTTTTACCCCTTACGCTATCATCTTCCCAAAAAGAGTACTTCTCCTTTATAAGAATTTGAGTTCTGAACAACACCATCCTCTCTCTCTCTCTAATACAAGCCCCCCCCCCATTGCGC
>JAOXJP010195616.1:0-12168 GCA_025762735.1 Platanus orientalis
AGGGAGGATTTTGGGACTGAAGGACGTGGTGGATATTTTGATGAATATGGGTATGTGCTCTGGATGTTTATATCATTTTTCTATGTTGTATAGTGCTTAACTTATTCAGGAGTTAGAAATTTAAATAATTATGTTTTTTTTTCTTTCACAATAAAAGATTTTTGTTACTTAATAAAACTTTTTTGTGCTTTTGGTTTGATGTATTTTTGGCCGGATTTAGTTTTTTAACAGATTTGACCCCTTAACATTATTTTTTTCTTATTTGCAATTTAGTGTTATTGGTTCTATAAGTTGAATCCAATTCCTCTATACTTAATGTACAATCTTTCATTTTTTGTGTTTAATCTTCTTATGGATGTTCTATCTAGGAAGTTGCTTTACTTTTGGAAATTTTCATAGTTGTTAGGTTGGAAAATGTCAGGTTAAATGTCAGGAAGAGATGAGGGGAAGTAAATTTATGAAAACAAAAATCACTTTACATAGTGTTTTTAAAAACACTACATATAGTGGACTTTACAAAACGTTTTTAAAATGTTGCTTAAAGTACTTTATGCAGCATTTTGAAAGCACTGTTTAAAGTATTTTATGCAGCATTTTGAAAGCGCTGCATAAAGTCTATGCCTTTTCGCAATGCACCTTTGAACAACGCCTGAAAAACGCTGCATATTTTTTAAGCACTGTAAAAGTTGTTTTTTGTTGTAGTGGATGCTGTAGCACAAGGTTTTGTTTTTCCCTTGGCGCAATTGTCTCAATCATGAATCGATCCTTATCGGTCTTCTACTATTTTCCTACCCGAAGGCCTTATCCAACTAAACGATGATTCAAGCATCATAGTAGAAACGGAACTTAAAGACTCTGACAACTTGTTGCCAAACATGAAACTAACTCTAGGGTTGCTTGAAAGTTGTGAGTTCGACCAACAAGGGGAATGGAAAAAGTCATACAAAGGCAAGAAAGTCCTAACCAAGATTTCAAATGCTTAGTTCTTCATTCAAAGAACAAGGACAATACAAGAGGGCTAGGTCAATGGCCCACCAAGATTAAAATATCCTCATATGTGATTACAACAAATGGGGTTGAATTATTAGAGGATGCCCCTTTTAAGTGTCTATTCACCGAAACACCTAAAGACTTTATCATGGGACAAGTTATGCCTGAACCCCCAAAACTTGAAGATGGGGGTCAATCAATGGTTGACAACTTGATTGAAATAAACTTGGGAATTGAGGAAGATCCTTGACCCACCATCATCAATGCTCGTCTTTCCTCAAAAGAACAGGTGCATTATTTCGAATTCTTTAAAGAAAACCAAGATTGTTCGCTTAGAGTAATTCCGAGATGCTAGGGTTAGACCATAATGTGGTAGTCTATCGCCTCGCCATCAATCCTTCCCAGCAGCCCATCAAGAAACACCCACGAAAAGCCATACGTGATGTTAGAAATAAAATAGAATGAGTAGTGGATAAGCTCCTTAAAGCTAGGTTCATTCAAATTAGGGTTTGTATCGACTATAGGGTTCTTATTAGTACTTGTCCAAAAGATGAATTCACATTACCCCTCACTGAGTTGTTAATGGATGCCACCACAGGACACGAAGCTCTCTCCTTTATGGATGGACATTCAAGATATAATCAAGTCCAAATGGCTCTTGAGGAGGAAGAAGCTACAGCTTTCCACACCCCTACTAAAATATTTTTCTATCAGGTCATGCCTTTTGGGTTAAAGAATGTTGGCATTACTTACTAAAGGGCAATGACATATATATTTTAAGATCTTCTCATAACTTAGTATAATGTTACATTGATGACCTAGTGATTAAGACTAAACTCCAATAGAATCACATTGCTGACTTGGACCAAGTCTTTCAGCTACTCTGTCACTATAACTTGAAAATGAACCTCTCAAGTGCACCTATGGTGTTTCTTCAAAACGATTCCTCGGTTTTATTGTTAAACATAGGGGTATCAAAATAGATCCTAAGAAAATGACGGCTATAGTGAAAATGCCAACACCGCAAAATATCACTGAGCTCAAAAGGCTCTAGGGCAGGCTGGTATATATCCAATAGTTCATCTCTAATCTTTCGGGATGCTGTCAGCCTTTCTCCAAGTTGATGAAGAAGGGTGTCCCTTTCATATGGGACCAAGCTTGTCAAAATGCCTTCAATAACATCAAACGGTACCTATTGAATCCACTTGTACTCATGAGCCCTTCTCTAGGATAGCCATTGCTATTATACATCACTGTTATGGATTCTTCCCTTGGTGCTTTACTTTCCCAACACAATGAAGAGGGCATGGAGTATGCACTATATTGTCTCAACCAAACACTGGTGGGAGCAAACTTGGAATTATTCTGTCATCAAGAAAATTTGCTTGGCTTTAACCTTTGCCCTATAAATGCTATGACGTTACCTACTCACAATGATGGTACATTTGATCTCTAGAGTAGATCCATTAGAATACATCATGAGTCTCCCTTCTATTCAGGAGCGTGTCACCAAATGGACTGTCCTTATCTCCGAATTTGACATCCATTACATCCCAAAACATGCAATAAAATGACAAGCCTTGGCTGACTTCCTCTCCACACACCTAATACCAGATGACTCATCTCTACAAATGGATCTACTCGATGAGGATGTCATGCAGATTGACCTAAAGAAGGGGTGGGAAATGTTCTTTGATGGTGTTGCTCGAGGACCCATGAGTACCCCTGAAAATAACATAGATAAATCTTCAGGGATTGACATATATTCATCACTCTTGATAATGGTATCATTATGCATTCACTTACATTAATGAAGGGTCACTTAAACTATGAAATGGAGCATGAGGCTTTCATAGCAGGACTTGCGTTAGCCTTGGAGATCCTTGTTTAAGACCTCACAATATAGGACGATTTAGAGCTAGCCATATGACAAATGAATGGCCTTTACCACATCAAGAAGCAAAGTTTCACACCATACTTCCAAATAGCGAAGGATTTAGCTAAACTATTTCATCGACTACGGATATAGAATGTCAGAAGGGGTTACAATAGGCAAGCTGATGCGCTTGGAAGTTTGGCCACATCACTTACACACCCAAGGGATGATTACCTCACCATACATATTGGAGAAAGAAAGGTTTTATCCCCACTTATTGATAATAATGATGATGATGTCCTCTCTTGCACTACTAACTTGCAAGAGTTAGACGAGCAAGGAAAAGATAACCTTGAGCTGGAAGAAGCCAACAATGATTAGTGCACACCTCTCATGCAACATCTCTTGGATAGGAGAGAGCCCGTTTACCCTATCAGGTGCACATAAATAAGACATCGCGCCCCACAATTTACCTTTCAAGGCAACCAGTTATTAGATGGTCACTCAATGGCATTCTACTACGATGTTTGTCAACAGATGAAGCAAGCAAAGTAATGCATGAAGTTCATGTCAGCATATATGGGGGACATCATAGTGGGCCCAAGCTATAATACCAATTAAAAAGATTAGGGTACTATTGGCCCAACCATGGTCATTGACTGCATTGAATATGCCAAACATTGTTGTGTTTGCCAATTCATAGTGACTATGGGCATGTACCAACCGAACCACTATATGTTACATCTAGTTCTTGGTCTTGCTCTTAAAATTTTTCTTTTAAGAATTCTCCGATGTTCATATCTGGGGAGTTTGCAATGCTCCAATACCACCCAACATAGTGACACCAATCTTTATGTTTCTTAGGATCGACTATTCTGAGAACTGGTTTACTTTATTAGGAAGGATTTCATTAGGTACATGGACATTGTGGGACCAATCACCCCAACATCTGCTAGAGGACACTGTTACATCCTTGCCATAATAGATTACTTTTCCAAATGGGCCAAGGCTGTGGCTATACACCAAATTTAGGCACCCGACATTATTTGGTTCATAAAAACCCACCTCATATATAGGTTTGGAGTCCTTGATTGAATCATCACTTATAATGGGCAGCCATTCGTTTACTTATCATTTTACTGACTCATGATGAAATACAACATCGAGTTGGAGCACTCCTCATGATATTACCCATAGGCTAATGGATTGGTTGAGGCCTTTAACAAGACTCTTTGCAAAATCATAAAGAAGATGGTATCTAGACATAAAAAATATTGGCACGAACATCTACCTGAAGCACTCTGGGCATATTGGACCACCTGTCGCATCCCAACACAAATGACTCCATATTCCCTTGTGTTTGGTTTAGAGGTTATCCTACCGGTCGAAATCCAAGTTCCATCACTATGAGTCACAATATAGGATGGCTTAATAGAAGCCGATGCTACCAAGATCCATCTTAAGTCTAGGCTTGCCACCCAACCACACTTGGAATTATATCAAGCTCGTGTGGAAAGGGCTTTCAATAAGAAAGTAAAACTTTACTACTTCACTAAGGGAGAGTTAGTCCTCCTCGCAAGATCACTGCTTGACCCTAATAGAAGGAAAAAAGGAAAATTCGACTCTAAGTGGGATGGGCTATATGCTGTCTATAAAGCCTATCCCAACAGTGTTTACCTCCTCCATAACGTTGAGGGAAATCAAATTCTTCCTATCACTAATGCTAGATTCCTGAAGAAGTACTACTTCTAAATGATAGTTACTTGTCTTTAGGGAACTGTGTTGGTCTAATCTTGTTTAGAAAAGGTACGTAGGCAATCTGAACTTCTCTACAACTCAGATGCAACTGCACCCAAAAAAAAAATTGCCGATCTCACTGAAAACCAATGATGGCTATGGGATGAAAAATTAGGTAAACCCCAGTCTTTGGTTAAAGGATCCTAAGGGAAAAAAAGGAAAGCATGATGGAAAGAGTGTGGTGAAAACCGTTAAAGGAATTATGAGTAACACAATCCAATCATAGTAAGATCGAACTATTGCTGACCTCATTAAAAAACCAACAATGACAGTGAGATGCAAAAATTAGGTGAACCCTAGTCCAAGTGGGCAACCACTAGGGGCAAAAAAGGGACAAATATACCCAAAATCCTATAATTGAACTACGACGTGGTTAGATCCTGTTCCAGGGTATGTAGGTAGTCTGCTATAACAAGATAGATACAGCCACACCACCACAAAAATCCCAACTCTATCCATGAATGATATACTCCTCAAGGTGGGGATACGTGAAGCAATTCACCATTGACTCTCATAAAGTCAAACCATTTCACCCTTGACTCTCATAAGTCAAATCAATTCACTCTTAACCCTTATAAAGTCAAACCAATTCACTTTTGATTCTCATAAAGTCAAAGCAATTCACTCTTGACTCTGATAAAATCAAACCAATTCTCTCTTAACACTCATAAATTCAAATCAATTTACTCTTGATTCTCATAAAGTTAACCCACGAAGTCTATCTCCATTTTGACTCTCATAAATTCACATTCACTTAACTCTTATGATGTCAATACCCATACTTAACTCTGGTAATGTCAACACACATACTTAACCCTAATGACATCAAAGTTGTATACCTGACCCTGATAATGTCAGAACTAATGCTTGACTTGCATAATGAGAAACCCGATACCAGACTTTTTTAAATTTAGAAATAATATCATGACACAAACAATACCAAAAAGAGGCCCAAATTTTATTGATTCAAAGAAAAGATTACATCATTTTGTAAAAGTAGAAAGAAGACATGTACATAAATCCTCTTCAATAGCCAAAGAGGTCAGCGCTCGGTCACCTTGAGTGGTGAACTCTTCACGTAGGTGATCCACAGTAGAAGAAGCCATGGCTATCCATGGCTTGAGTGCAGCCCCTTCCATCTCCTTCTCGTCTCGAGTAGCTGTAAGATGTGCAATTCGCACCTGCACCCACTAGCTCCTCCTTGGTGCTAGCTAGCTCTGCATCAACCTTGGCCCCTAATTCACAGATTCAATCAATGTTTTCAATTAAAGCCTATTTCTTGGCCATAGCAACAGCTAAACGGGCTTGAACCTTAACATTGCCCTCGATATTAGCAAGCTCCACTTCTAGCTCCAACCTCTTTAACAAAGACTTAAAGAATAAAATGATACTTTTCCAAAATCCATTGTTGTGAATATGGACTTCCACATCCTCAGCTAAGGCTGCTAATACTTTGTTTTGAGTGCACAGCAGGTCAGGTGAGGAAGGTGTAAGGGTCATTACCAAATCAAGCATCTCTTGCCTAATAGTTTGTGTAGCTGCAATCTTTAACTGACGCTTGATAGTGCTGGCAATGCTCACAATTTCATCTGGACAGGACCATAGAAATATCAATACAAGTATGTATAAGTTAAATGTGCTTTATAAGCAAAACTTAAGAATTACTTGCATGGTCCATGGGGGAAACCTCAACAAATTCCCGCACTACAAGGGCTTCTTCTGTAATAACTGATAAGTTAGCATATGGGGACATGTAATTAATGGAAGTAGTTCACAAAGCACAAAGGAGTGATGTACCTTCTCCAGGTCTAGATACGCCCCAATCGAGGCCATTACCGTCTTAAGGCATGATAGGAGGATCTATGTTTGATTCATAAGAAATTGTGGAGACTACCTCCTCTTGAACCAAGTCTTGAGTTTCATCATTCCCCTCTACCAAGGATGGTGTTGGGGTCAAGATTATATCATCATCAACTTGTTTAGCGTCAGTTGCCACCGCTCTGTCCTCATTTTTATCCTGGACCCCTTCAGCTTTAGGGACACAAGCAACTTCAGTCATCTCGACTTC
This sequence comes from Platanus orientalis, assembly GCA_025762735.1. Lineage (NCBI taxonomy): Eukaryota > Viridiplantae > Streptophyta > Magnoliopsida > Proteales > Platanaceae > Platanus > Platanus orientalis. The sequence goes on from JAOXJP010195616.1 coordinate 6,732, forward strand.
AAGCACGGAACTTGTGGGCTCGGAAACTGCACCTATAGTTGTTACTTGCCCACCACCCTCTTCTTCATGTCCACTTTCTTTAATCATAGCAAGAGGTGTCAATGAGGCTGCCTTATCTTGAGCAACGGGATAACCACCAATTTCCTCCAACTCTAACTCATCATATGGATGTTCATCTTCTTCAAAATTAACCAAGGATTTGTAATCATGTTTATCAGAATAACTATAGTCCACCATGTCCCCTATCTAAGGCAAGGAGATGTCATCCAAATTGTCCATTGGGATCTGAAGACCCATGTATGCCTCTGGGTCCAGAGGTAAACCACCTTTGGTTTCATCTATGGTCATGCCTAGTATGGATTCGACAATAGCTTGTTCTTGACTAGTGGTGATAGGGAGTGCTTCATTTGTTGGCTTCGCTAACAAAGTCTACCTATTTGCCAACTGGGCAAGTAGTTCGGTCACCGGGGCCTGTTAGCGAAGCCAACAAATGAAGCACTCCCTATCACCTTTATTAGTGAATGGGGTGACTTTGTTAGTGAAGGCAACAAATGACAGGGAGTTTTGATATGAACCACAGAAATGACAGGCTCCATTATTACTCATGGGTTTGCCTCCATCTAAGGAGTTTCAATATGAACTTCTTATAAACAAATACAAATCCTTAGTGACATGAGTAATGTTATTTCATATATATACAAGATAAGTAAATTGTTACCTCAATGCGTTCTTCGGCAAGCGTTGGTGAGGGAGGGTTCCATGGCTCTTGCTCCATATGTACGCTTGAAGATCCCCTAACTTCTAGTACAGTGGAAGACTCACCAACCTCAAGAATGCCTTTCCCCTTGAAAGGATTATAAGGTTCTTGTCTCGTGGTCTCACAAGATTCTAATATTGCTCGATTGACTTGTTCTTCTGCCTCTTCCACAGTGGCCGGTTATTCGTCAAAGTGAATAAGTTGATCTATGGCTAATGAACAGTTGATTGCAAGGTGGAATGCCTCATCTTCCCCTGAGCACTTTTCCATTGCCCCATGTTTTACTCGGAGGTCACAAAAGGTAGACTCCTACCCATCCTCGCTAACTCTTTTATGATGCACTCAATAAAGCTAGGAAGGTTGCTGCACGTGAGCATGAAGATGGCTTGATTGGCATGAATGTTACCGCTAAGCTCAACTATAATCCCCGTCACTTTACAAAAGATATGTTATATTCATTCATGGCGATGACCAAGTCCTGCACAGTCCCATCCTGACTCCACAAAGCCTTGAGTTCTTGCCTGACCAGCTTGTAGACTCCATATAATTGATGTTGAGAAGCATATCTTTGAATCATAGACTGCCTTCGTGATCTTTCTAGATATGTTGGGACCGAGAGAGGTGGTTCTACTTGTTTGGCTCACAGGCTTAGATTGTCTAACGGGTGGAGTTATGGAACAACGTCTAAAGGGTTGTACTAGCCCCTAATCTTGCGTCATTAGCAATATATCAGCCAGTTTAAGCTGGTCATCCAAGGTCTCACCACCTCCCACAAACTCCCGCATGGTCAGGACGATGTGTTCCTACTCATGCTAACCTGCGAGCCTTACTACTACATCACATGACTCCTTAAAAGTATGGCCACCGATATCCTCCAAGTCATCTTCATGAATGGGTGACATCCGTTCAAAGAGTCTTTCTTTATCAAGAGTTGAGATGCGTTTTGGTCCCTTGCTATGAGGTCTCTTCCTTGAACCTCTCTTTTGTTTGGGCTGTCCAACCACTTCTTCCACCTCAGACATAAGGGGTGAGGGTGGAGTATAACTTTCCTTCCCTTGAGAGTCTTGTGGTCTCTTATTAGACCATTGGGGCACTGCACGATTGATTCTTTTCTACCCAATGCTTTATTGTGAGTATTGTCGGCCTTCATCACTATGTCCTAGCCATCATCAAACGCTACTGGTGAGTTATCCCCATCCTCATTATACCTTATTATGGTGAAGAATGAGTTGTGCCACCACTTGGCATAACAACATTAAAAAAAAGGTTATCTTGCTCGCTTGCCTCGACGGGAATGAATGCACGACTACCTATTTTAGATCGCACAAAGTATAAGTATGTTGCTTTGATTGCCTCTAAGCTGGTCGCCTTACCCACCTTTTGGGTGGGGGTTGGAAGACAAACAAATCCTTAAAAGCATGAGAACCATCGAGTAAATCTGTGAGGATTACAAGCCTCAACGAAAAATTAACCGTCTCACCTCCAAGACAATGAACTGCTTCTCAAAGAATAGAAGCAAGCCTAGGCATCTCCAATAATTGACCCATTGTCAATTAGGGTCTGCCCCCCAAATAGGTGGTTTGGGATTAGGACGAGCTGCTTGGTGAAACAGAAGTAAGCAATAGGCTGTAATATCTTCTCTGTTCACCGATCCTTCAAAGTATTGACATAGGCAGTTGTCCTCAAATTTTTCCTCCCTATCTAGTAAATACTAGGGAAGTGGAGGCTTAGCCACACACATAAGTACTGGAGTGGGAGATATATGAGTTTTCATCCAATGTCACCTTAATTGGCCCATGCAGACTCCCCTATGTCTCACAAACTACCATAGAGGTAGCAAAGGCTCAGGCTTGCCAAATTTATGAGAATCCTGTCCTCTAGATTAGCGGAAACAATGAATACTCTTGGGCATATTCTCTCACCAACCTTGCTTGGAAGAGCTCAACCACTCAAGAAAGCTATGTAATCCTTGGCTAAGAAGGGGCGATCGTTTATGTCAACACTACGTTGGATGTTCTTGCAAGTCCATGATAAGGGTTGGCTATTAGGGTCCTTTGATATAGATCCTTTGCAAATGTGCGCAATCCATTTTCAGTATGAGACATTTATGCTATCAAACTCTAAGAAGATTTGAAATAATATCTGGCATGTGGCTGACAACATATCGAAATGGCTTTTGAAAGGAATATATTCCTCCATTATTCTCCCTCAAATGGTAGATAACGTACACTAATAAATTCCCATAGGGAAATCCCAAGCTCACCATATTGCCATAGAAATGTGTTGGTGTTAGGGCTCCATCTTAAAATGGCTTCCGCCAACATAGGATCATGTCTGTTAAAATTACTGACAAAACTTAGCAACGCCTTAGCCATGCCGGCTGCATCTATTTTTTCTCGATAATAATCAAGACAATACCCCACCAAAGCATTCCATTTTTCTCTAGAGGTAAAAGAAGAGGACCCTCTAAACTGCTTCGCTACCCATCCTGCTTCACCTAGATGAATTTTGCGAATCTAACTCTTGAAGTCGCTAATAGTTGAGTCGATCGGAGTGTTGCCTTCTTCGATAGAGGGAACCAACATATCACCTTCCACATTCTCCCTGTGGTTGCGATTAGATAAATGACACTAGCCTTTGTGTATGTTCTTGAATTAGTCTAGCGGTCTTGGTGCATGCTCCAGGATGGCATCTACAAATGTAGGGTTGAAAATACTCAGGCTTGGAACCCATTCATGACTCTAGTGAATGGGAGAAAGGAGACTTTCCTGCCATTCCAAGTTATAAAGGGATCTCTTACCGGGTGCCATAATCCTTCATAAAAGACACAACAAAATTAGAAAGATGAAGAGAGAGCAAAATTTTTCTAAGTATAAAAGGTTGTGCATGAATAAGGTCACTCCTACGCGAATAAACATGGTCCATCATGAATAAACACATAATGGTCATGTTCATGCAATAATTATTTTCTGCTCGAATTTGGGCAGCCTAATGCCTAAAAATGCGTGAATAATTGATGTGAGTTTATTTGCACACAACATCTCTCTTAAGTAAGGAGTGCATGAATAGAAGGCACCTCAACTCATGAACAAAAGCAAGGAGAGCCATTCGTAAACCACTCAAGCTAGCCCTGAGGTGGCGAATGGTTGCCAAAAATCTAGCCTTCGCCAGAGACGAAGACCGGAGCTCCAGAATGCATTTTGGGAGCCAAAATGCTCAAAACTGAGCTAAAATCTTTAAAATTCATCCCAAAATGATCCTATTCTCAAAACTGAGCTTTCTATCCAAAAGAATTAGGATTTGAACCTCTAAAACTCACCTAAAATCAAAGAAGGGGTTTTCTAATTCAAAGAAAGTCAAGATGTGCTTCACAAAGGGGGGTTCTCACGGTTCAAAACGCCCAAGGGTAGTGTTGGAAATGATCATAAGAACAAAGGAGTGTTTTTATGTATTAAAATCAAAGTTTGGATGTCAAAATTGCAAGAACAAAAAACTTGAGCTCTCAGGAAATAGTGGATTCGTTTAAGGCTCTAAAAATGAACAAAGGAAGAAGACAATTACCCTTTTTTTTTTCTTACAAGGGAAAAAATGTCCCTCCACTTAAAAATTCAAAAATACTTGTCTATTTGCAAGGGTAAAATAGTCCTTTTATTTGCAAGCCTAACAAAGGACAAGATTGGTAAATCATCTAAAAAGGTAATTGAGGGGACATGTGCTGTTAATTATGATATTTCTCAAAAAATGTGCCATTTTATTCGTTATCACAACACATTTTTTGAGAGGGCAACTGTAGAAATAAAAAATACACAAATAACAAGATTTCATATTATTTGCCACACTCAAAGTGCAAGAGTAAGCCTTATATGCTTTACTCGCCACACAAAGACAAAAGTGGCAAATAAGAAAAAATCTTATTAGCCACACACGGTGTGCAAACAGAGCTTTCTAAGCTTTACTTGCCAAAAGTGTGCAAATAATATATTCACCACTGAGAAGGAAAGTTTCCAAAAACTCAAAATAACAACCAAATTTGTTTTACATCTATAAATACGTGGAAAAGGAGCACGAAAAGACAGAGCGGGAGAGAGGTACAAATTAAAAGAGGGCTTCAAGTAAGGAAAAAGAAACTTTGGTTCTCAACTTGATGTTTAGCCTTTCACAAGCTCAAACACTAGCAAGCATTCTCTCTAGCTTGAGTAAGGTTTTGCATTATTCTCCTTCTTCAAGTTCTGCTAACCTAGTAAGCCTCTCTCTTCAAGGAGATAGCAAGTCCATTATACCTCTATGAAACTCTCCAAAAAAGATAACAAGGGAGCTTCATATCAAAAAAAGGCATGAGAAGGTAAAAGTTTACTTGCATTGAAGCAAGGCTTGTACCTAGTGACATCTCAATATTCATATTCATATTAACAAAGTTTTCCCTCTTCTCCTCTCTATTTATTTTTTTATGCAACTTTTATATTACAAGTTGAGAACTCAAAGTTAATCAAAGGTTGGCCAACGATAGCTATCATTAACAAATTTTCTTGAAACTTAGAGTATTGGTCCCCACCTATACAACAATAAACTATCCCTCTAAACATTAGGTAATTTGTTTTACAAAGAATTTCATATATTAAAGCCCATAAACCCTAAGGTACAAAATTTGGTGTTATAGCGTGATTTGTTCATTCAATCTAG
>JAOXJP010195627.1:0-12168 GCA_025762735.1 Platanus orientalis
TTTGGCACTGATGTGTTGGCCCTGATGTCATTCCAACCTTAGCCACTCTCTAAGTTGTCTTACCCAATCCGTTTACACCTCAGCATCGATGCCACCATATACTAACTTCATCTGAATAAATGGGGGCCGTATCACCTGCGACGGGAATAAATGAGCCTAATTTTTACTGCGTGAGAGAGGGAGGGTGGGACCCACCATCCTTGGCCCCCCAAAAAATGCATGGGCCCACCCCCTCCCTCTCTCTCCATAAAAATTCGGCTCATTTACTCTGTCGCAGGTGATATGAACCCAAATAAACAACATCTCTTTGGCTTGGTTTGAAACACTGGAAGTTTGTACGGAGATGCGTTTTCTTTATGAAGAAAATGTTCTGTGATGACAAAGTGTCTGTAGTGTTTTATGGTAAATTATTAGTTGACACATCATGTGCTTAGGGTTCAAAAAAGTGTTCAGGTGTTAAAAAGAAAGGGCACCAAGTTCACAAACACATCATGTGTCAATCAATGGCAAGCCTATATAGGCTGTGTCAACACAGACGGTCATTCTCCTTTCTTCAACTCTTTCCCTATCCGTATTGTCAACAGGAAAGAATCTGTTACACCCAATTTGTCAGCCCCCCACTGTCCCAACATACAAAAAGTGAGGTGTATAGGGTTCAAACTGTAAAAACAGTTTTCAAATGAAAAATAGGTACCCATAAAAATGGCTTTATAGGGTTAAAACTATTAAAAAAGTGTTCAAATGAACATTTGCTCCCTCACCAAATTCAAAAAACCATCACATGCCAGCCTATGGTGTGGGGGCATGGGGGGACACAAATTTGAGTGCAGCAGATCCTTTCCCATTGTCCCGACCAACAACCAACCTCCTGTTTTATCTGTGTAGCAGGTCCATACTTCACAACCGTCCCATCCCGTAGAGAAATGTGTCGCTGACCTTGAGGATTTGGTGCGACCCCTTGAAAAACGACAAGGTCAACCCTGCATCAGGGGCTGACACATCTGGGCCGGAAAAGTGATTTATACGGTCACACCAAATCCCAGCGGGTCACCAAAGACATCATATTTCAAGTCCCTTGCAACCACTCAAGATCCTCTGTAGCTCTAATGGCGTGTGAAAGTTTAAAAAAAAGTGCTTAGGGGTAATAAGGTTATTTTGTAATTAGGTAGTAAACGTTCTACTCCCAAATTGTCTGACTCCCCATGTTCCCACAGGCTGATGTGCTCAGTTAGACACAGGCTGAGGTGTATAGGGTTTAAACTGTAAAAATGGTTCTAAAAAAAAGCTATCTTATGCCAGCCTATTTGTCTGAGAACATGGGGAAGTAGACAATTTGGGAGTAGAATATTTGCTTTTGCATCAGGTAATTTTATTGCCTTTATTTTTGTCACGTGTCACTACGTGGTGAGAGTGAAACGAGAACATCACGAAATAGAGCAACAGATGATCCTGTCTCACAACCAATGGGTGGGTAGAGCTTGAACAATGAGATGGGATCTCTGTAGCTCCATTTTGTGTTACTCTCACGAGAGAGTAACGTGTAGTGAAAATAAAGGTAACAAAGCGAAGATACTAACCAACTTGCTAAGTTGGTAAAGTCTTGGGTGTTGTACCATACACCTTGTGTTCAAAACCGGTCTTCACACCTATAATTACCTATCTAAAAAAATAGGTAATAAAGTGACGTAGCATAAAAAAGGAATGCCCCCAGGCACTAGTTTTTGGAGCAAATGTTTTACTTTGACTGCTCCTAGACACAAAATCCTGGGTGTTCTGGACACCAAATCCTGGGCAGAAGATCCTTTCCGTTTTCCTTTACATTTTTATCTTAGAGGATTAGGTACAAATGAAGTTCATACGGATGGGTGCTAACTGTGCCAGGGGTGGATGCATCAGTGCTGAAAAGTGATGAGTACTGATGCATCAGCCCCGGGGGCGGAGCCAGGATTTTCACGTAAAGGGGGGGGGGCAAGCCAAAGGCTTATGTGCGCTCCCTTAACAGGTGCCAATGGTATGCCCATAACCAGAGGGTAATATATCACATCAAAAAGTGAAAAGCACCCTCCAAAAAGTGTAAATCACTTTTTTAATATGACATGTTACCTACTAGTTGTGGGTACACTATTGACACCCATTAAGGGGCACACCTAATATGAGGGCAAGGATTCTTTGGGACTTTAAATCATCTCCAGTCTCAATGGATAAGTACCACTCCATTAGCAGTCAGTGTGAGACATGTGGCCTTACAAAGGGTGTTTGAGCTAATACACATGGGGTCAAAGGAGAGTATTATGGTAAATATACAATTAATATGTACTTGTGTATTTATTAATCAAAATAGATGTTCTGTCTTGAACACCAGGTGACTTCACATGGAATAAAATGGATGGTCGTTGGATGAAATTTGCTCTTTTTATTAATGCACCCTTTGTCAGACATTGTGTCACCTCCTGCAAAAAATGGAGTGGTACCAGTTAGATTAGAGTTGATGTGAACTCATTTTTTGGTAAGGTGGGGCAATTGACTTCAATCATGGGGTACTCACACATTAAGGGGGGGGGGCAATTGATTCCATCAGGGAGACAATAGATTCCAATGAGGTAAAAAATTTATCTGGTCCACTAGTACTACAAGAGTACTTAGACATTGAGGGAGATTCCAATCAGGTAAAAAGATTTATCTGGTCCACTAGTACTACAAGAGTACTCAAACAGTGAGGGGGGGCAACCCCTTGCTCCTATGTGGCTCCGCCCCTGCCCCCAGTGCCTTTCACACCATTGAGGGTGGATTGCATCTGCTCCTCCTATCTAATGCTCTTCTCCACACCCTGTCAGGGGGCGGGCACATCAGCACCAACAAGTGATATGCACTCCCCCAAAAAGTGAAAATCACTTGTCGGCGCTGATGTGCTTGCCCCCTGACAGGGGACAGAGAGGAGTGTTAGATATGAGGAGCAGATACAATCCACCTCCATCTGAACTTCATTCATACCTAATCCCAGCCACACTATGATCTTGTAGGTTGGCAACTTTACCAAAAGCAAAATGTATTCACTTTGGATCCTTTACTTTAACGTGGTGCATGTGTTTATCATGCGTCGTGTCTTTTGAAAAACCAATTTTAGGCTATTTTCACTTTTTAGGGTATGTGTCGCACTACAGGCACATGTAACCCTTTAAAATGCATTAGAAGATCCTAAGTGCTATGTGGCAGTCTAAAAGCAACTAAGATATTCTTTTTATGCTTTGTCTGTTTGCAAAGATTTTGATAGAAATGGGAAGAAAGTGTGAAAAACTAAAAATTTTCTTTGTAGAAAGTTATGTTTCACAATTGGAAAAGGATCTCCTACACCCAAATTTTTTGTTCCTCCATGTCTTAACAGACAAATGTAAGTATAGGAGATCCTTTTCCATTTGTGAAACATAACTTTATCCAATATATATACATGTTCTCAAATTTTCTTTCATTTTTTATCAAAATCTTTGCATATAAGGTAAAAAAGTCAGCAAATACAGCCCTTACTCAATTTTAGGCTATAACTACAAGGTGGTAGGAGGGGTGAACAGGATACAGCCCTAACCTTTGAGTTTTATTTTGCACAAAGTGACTGCTCACAAGATTCGAACTTGTGTTTTCATGCTGATAGTCCAACCCGCTGTCATTGCACCAAAGCAATAACCCCATGAGCAGGATCATGGACGATAAATATAGTATCGCAAACACGACTGATTTTACCAAGAGGTCAGAAGTTTTCCTATTAAATAAAGGTTTAGTCTTATAGAGAGATATTTTTTTGGTAAATAATCTTAAAAGAATACATCTAGAAAAAGGGTAGAGTAGTAGACCATTCGTTAGAGAGAGAGAGAGAGACATTTCAGCACATGGATCTCGAGTATTAACCGAAGAAATCTATGGAAAAGAAAAATAACGGCTGGAGGTGGACATCCCTCCGACTTTGGAAAGTTTTCAACCGTCTAGCTTCTAGCCTTCTAGTTTGGTGTCGGTGGCAAGGAAGAGACTTGATGGACAGAGTTAGGTTTTCTCGTTGCTGTAATCTGTAACAGGGAGGACTGAATTGATTTGCCTTTCCTCTCGCGGGCTTAGATTGAGGCCCACAATTTATTACATTATAATTCAAGTAGTAAAGTATTATTTTTCTCCCCTTACATTAGGCCCACAAGTTGACATTGTGGACTTGGATTGGCACCACTATAAAGGTTATTTTAATCAATTTGAACCGTTCCTCTATGTATTTAATTTGACATACCAATATTTCGGTCTGGATTAATTTGGGCACGTGAAGAATAGAAGTATTTTTTTTCCTTTTTTAAGAAAGTATGTATTATGTTGCGCATTGCTCAGTGGAGTAATTCCCTAAAAAAATCATGCATCATACACCAATCATCGTTTATCAAAAAAAAGAAAAATACACCAATCATCATGATATAATATTAGTTTATCTTATCTTTTTCTACATGGAATTGATAGCACCACCAAAATGATGTGACCATGATATTGATGTTGATGTTGATGATGTGGACTTACCCTTCCCGGTCCCGATCTAATTGGGACTCACATTGTTTTGCAACGGTGAATAAATGAGCTGCCATGAGCCGAGCACAAAAGGGGGATGAGGTTGCAAAATGTGTATGGTCCCACCCCCTTTGTGTCTCGGCTCATTTATTTCTTGCTGCAGGGGATACAAGTCCCTGATGGCCTAACATCCTCTGTGACTCCCCCTTCTGCGACGCATGATGAGGGTCGAGGCAGAGGGGGGAGGGGGAATCAATTCACTTTTGGAGTTGTCACTTCACCCCCCAAAAAGTAAATTGATTCCCCCTTCTGTCTCAGCTCTCGAATGTCACAGAGGGAGGCTGCATAGAGGATATTGCCCTTCAATTGGTTTTAGCCAACCAAAACCCTTAGGCAGTCCACAGTCTGAGAGAGAGAGAGTCCAAACAAAATTACATAAGATCGAGTGGTTCAACTTCGAATCACGCACACAATTAAGAAGGGATCAAATTCAATCGAATCTTACTTCCTTATTCACACATGTATCAATTTTAGAACTTTTCTTCTTCTATAGTGATAGAGTGAGACGTTTGGTCCACTAGGAAAAAAAAAGGTTTGAGTGGTAGTTTGCCAAAATATCCTCTTTAGCTTAAGAGAGAGTGAGAAACGGAGACTGAAAAAAGAAACAACACTGGTATAGCATAGCACCTTTCATGGCTCATAGATGATTTCTAGAACAAACATACACCTAATTTTTTGGCGAATAATTGCTTGAGTTACATGTGATGCCCATGTGGGAGGTTTGGACCTAACTCTTAATGGGCTCCACCTAGTGTGACTAGCTTGGATAAAAAAGAATCATATATTAAGCCCTTTTTGACGGATTGGGGTAATTTGGCAAATCATCTATTATTGTAAGGATCAGAGCTATTTTATGTAATACTTGTTATTCACATTTTCTTTGTTAATTTTTTTTTGTTGGATAATTTGGACTTGAGAAAAGAGAACGTGAACAACAGTAGCAAAAACAACAATAATAACAAAGAAGAAGAAGAAAGAGAATTTGTGTATTACATGTAATTTGGCTTTAGAACAATATTGATTAATGGAATGCTTTATGCCGTTCATTGCTTCTATTGTAATATAGAACCAACTCCGCAACCTTTACATTGCTGTTCAGAATGTCAACAAATTAATTTGAGGTATGGTAGCATGGGATCTACATAATATATTTCTCTAATACATGCGGATAGAACAGTGAGATAGATGTTGAGTATCTATTATCAATGCCCTACTTGGTGGCAGGTAGGTTAGTTGATAAAGGCTAAGTTGTTTTTAATGGGAGAAGTCCCCACAATGATTTAAAACTCTAGCCCAATAGCTGGGCCCTAATATTTAACTTGAGAAGAAGACTTGTCTAGAACATGACTTTGGTCTATTTGTTTATTTTGCATATATGATTGCGGTGAGGAGAGAGATGAGGTGCTTGTGATTTAACGGCAGACATGTCCCAAATAGTGGATTGGTGGAACAAGATTCATGTAGCAGATCCTAGCAGTTCGCATAAGGTTTTCTTGTGTTGAGTACTATGGAGATATGAGTACAAATCCAACAAAAGATATATATGTGGGTTAAACTGTTAAAGTCCTAAGTCTATTTTGTGATCCTTACTAGATAAATTCTCGCTAATTGTTTAGAAAGACTTGACGTTTTAGATTGATTTAACCCATTTGAGAATAACTATAAGAAGAAAATGATGGAGAGTTGGGAATAGATTCATTTTTCTTACAAGCAATTCTATGGTTACCTTTTTCGAGTGATTTTTAAATTTTAATCATCTTTGTTCAAAACCTCTATGATTAATGGAATCTCAATTATTTATAACTTTTTTTTCCAGATCATACCTTCCTTAAATTTTATTTTGCTATTATGTTAACAAATACGGTGATTTGTTAACAAAATTTCTTAATCATGAGACACCCCTAGCGAAAGCAATTGTCAGAAGTGCTTAATTTAAATCATTCGCATTTGATTTTCTGTTTATTAATTTGTTTAAAATACGTCAACCATATTTAAACATCATATATAAACTAGAGAAGTATGATCCAATTTCGATTACTTAACATTAATAAATTAATGTCAGAAACCCATAAAACCGAGATAAAATCATCTACTAGAGCTTGAATTGTGGTAATAAAGTCACAACGTCTGACGAGAGAAAATCTTTTTCTGTGGATAGACTTATCTTCGGGTGTAAGAAAAGGGCATACCCTAGAAAAAAGTGAAAATTCATTTTTTGGGAAGTATGTATCCCATTTGTAGTGTATGAAGTTTGGTTTGTTGGATTAGCATAAGAATTCAACTCCAAATCTAACTTGGATACAATCCAAAGAAAAACCTAAAATGAAAATATTTGGATGACCTGTTTTTATGAACCGGATCAGATCCGAACTGTATCCGTATATTTATTAGGGTTTTGGGATGTTTATATATTTTTGTTCTAGAGTTGCGTGTAGTGAGGGAGAGTTTCTCAAATCATCTTTGAACGAGTTTTTTTATAGACAGTGGAAGTTATCTTTGCTGCTTCATGGTTTTTCCTTAAATTGGAGTTTTCCACTGAATCTTGTATCGTGCGTGATTTCTTTCTTCGTTTTGCTTATTAATTTTATTGCATCTCGTTGTCATTCACAAAGAAGAATGTAAAACAATCCTAACACCGTTTCCTGTCTATACAGATAATCTACTCACAAGAGAGGATCCAATGGGCAGTGTGACCCCCAAAAAATGGAAATCACCTAGCAAAAACTGAAAATGAGTCCGATAAATTTCCTTTTTTTTTTTTTCACTTTTTGGGGTACGCACTGCAGATGATGCGAGACTTTACCACACTTCAAGCAGCAGTAGATGAGGGTGATAGAAAGCACAATGGCACACCACAAGGAATCAACAATCCGCTTGGAATCAAATGGTTGTCTAAGTCATTGGAATCAATCAATCAATCAATCAGTATATCAGTTTCTCTGAATCACACTCCAATGGCGTATAGCTGTTTGTTTTTTCGCACGTCTTATTAAGGTGGGGATCATCCTAATTTGGTCGGCGACATGGAAGCAAGCAAGCGAGATGAGACTCTGTTGGATGCAGATGAAAGCATCAAAACGAGATTCGCCAGCTAAGTGGCTGGGACGTGGACTTGCATTTGCGCATATGGAGATTACTTTTTAATTTCAAGGCCCTACACTAAAATCATTTCTATATCTTCTCCGCCCACGAGCTCCTTTTACAAAAATACCGAATCGCTTTCTTAGAGATGACCAACCTCAGCCACACCGTCTTTCTGGTGAAGATCCATGGACGGAACGTGAATTTATTCAAAGAAAGCAATTCAATCGGATGGTTACAACTTATTTGGGATTCACTTGTATTGCTTATTTAGTCTGTCCAATGGAAGAGACTGAGTCATTATGATATAATGACACCACTGCTTTGATTTTGCCTGCGAAAGAAGAAGGTCAAACTCCTATAGATAGCTCTATAAAACGAGTCAGCTTAACTCTTGAGATCCACACCCATCTCTTTAAGATGAGAATATCATCTTCTCTTCTCATACTATCAACGTTTGTCTTCTTAGTGATCTGGGTTTTACGGTTCCGGCGACTGTGTCACTTTTCCGGCAATGGGCTACGAACGTACCCTCTTATTGGATGCTTGATCTCCTTCTACAAGAACCGAATCCGTCTATTGGACTGGTTCACCGACCTGCTCGCCGAGTCTCCGACACAGACGATCGTGCTACAGCGTTTGGGTGCACGGCGGACAATCGTGACGGCGAACCCAGACAACGTCGAGTACATCCTCAGAACCAACTTCATCAACTTTCCCAAGGGCAAGCCCTTTACTGAAATTCTCGGCGACTTTCTTGGTCGCGGTATCTTCAACGTGGACGGCGAGCTTTGGTGCAACCAACGCAAGCTAGCGAGCCATGAATTTACGACCGGGTCCTTGCGGGAGTTCGTTGTGAAGACTTTGGAAGAAGTAGTGGAAAAGCGGCTCTTGCCGATTCTTGAAAGGGCGATGGACACTGGCCAACTAGTAGATCTGCAGGAGTTGTTAAAGAGGTGTGCGTTTGACACCGTTTGTAAGGTCTCGTTAGGGTACGACCCGAGTTGCTTAGACCCTTCGCTCCCCGAGGCGCCGCTCGCGCGGGCGTTCGATGTCGCGTCCGAGATAAGCGCGAAGCGCGCGGCGGCACCTATGTTCGTGGTGTGGAAGATTAAGCGCGCGTTGCGGGTTGGGTCTGAGCGGGAGCTCAAGGTCGCGATCGAACACATACACGGATCCGTGCGAGACATAATTCAAAACAAGAAGAAGAAGCTTAGAGAAGACAAAGGGGAGAGCAGCAACACAGATCTCTTGTCGCGACTAATATCGGCTAGTCGCGACGAGGAGGTGATCAGAGACATGGTTATAAGCTTCATTATGGCGGGAAGAGACACCACGTCGGCGGCGATGACGTGGCTCTTCTGGCTGCTTTCTCGTCACCCCGATATAGAGGAAAAGGTATTGGAGGAAGTCATAGCGGTTCAAAATGGGTATAGCTCGTTGGATTACGATGGGTTGAAGGAGATGCGATTTCTTGAGGGTTGTCTATTCGAGTCCATGAGGCTTTATCCGCCCGTCGCGTGGGACTCCAAGCACGCCGTCGGCGACGATACGTTGCCGGACGGCACGGCAGTTCATAGGGGAGACAGGGTGATGTACTTTCCGTACGGGATGGGGAGGATGGAAAGGTTGTGGGGGAAGAATCGGTTGGAGTTCAGACCGGACCGGTGGTTTGCTGAACTGGAGAGGTTGAGTGGGGCGTTGAAGAATGTATCTCCGTACAAGTTCCCGGTGTTTCAAGCGGGCCCAAGAGTGTGCCTTGGAAAGGAAATGGCTTTTATTCAGATGAAATACGTGGTGGCTTCGATACTGAGACGATTTGAGCTTAGAACAGTTGGGTCTGAGCAGCCTGCTTTTGTGCCTCTCCTGACCGCGCACATGGGCGGCGGGCTTAGGGTTATGGTCCGACCCCGAGACGGGAAGAGAAATGTACACAAGTGGTGACTGTGTGTGTGTGTGTGTGTGTGAGAGAGAGAGAGAGAGAGGTTGAAAATGACTTGTAAACGATTATTAGTTGGGTCAACGGTTCGCTCGAAGATGTTAAATATTCTCATTATTAATAATACTATTATTGGGTAGATCATGATTCTCTTGAATTGAGTTGATTACATTACATTATTGTGAGGTTTCGAATCCTTCTATATCACGCCAGTACAAAGACAATCACATGACAAAATCAGATTTCTATATATATACACTTTTTAAACACTTGTCCATTTACCACGACACCTTTTGTTAGGCATTGCGTTGATTAAACTTGACGTAAAATTTCTCCAAACAGTCCCGGATGATTGCAACCCTTTAAGAGCAGCAGCCAGGATCGTCCCCAGCCCAGATGTTGTGTTCAGTATCAATCAAAAGCATAAAACTTGCGCTGACATGTAGCGACCTTTTGTTAGGCATTGCGTTGATTAAATCTGACGTGATATTTCCCTAAATGGTCCGGGATGATTACAGAAGCTCCAAATTTGCTTTTAAAGGCTAAGTAAGGATAGGGTTTGTTGAAACAGGCCCAACAACCCATAAATCCAACTATCCCATCACTTTATAAAAACTTTAACAATTTAAAATCAGTTATTTATTCTTATTAAGATCAAATAAAATAAAATAAAATAAGCTTGTTGCCGCTTTCTAGTAAATTTAATGTATGAATATTTAATGTAATAAACTGTATCAATACATATTTTATACATCTAACAACGAGCTGAGCTTTTAATGAATTGAGCATAGTACAACTCAACTCAGGCTTACTTAACTAAATAAGTTCAATTGAAGGTTCGGACTAAACTCTACAAACTTCAAACAAGGCTCAACATAGCTCATGAACTCGGTTCATTGACAGCACAAGTGTAATGGTGACTAATCCTATTTCTAGGAATCCCGAAATTCGGGCTATCACATCTAAATCTGTAGTTGATTCTAGAGTTTCTTCTTGGATTGGCAAATAACCGTGTGGAATTCCATTTTTATTCTGATTTCGGAGCTCTCAACCCATCACTTTTATTTTTTCTGGACGGAATTTGAATCAGCTAGTTCCCAATTTCAATCTGACTGGATATAATTTGTGGGATGTGACTTCCCACTCTCTTCTATCTAATGGAATTTGGGTAATGAGATTTGATGGATAATGTCACTAGATTAAATTGTGAGCTTCCACTTTTTTCCACCAATCATGTTATGCCACCTATTAGACAAACAGGATCTTAACATGCCATAAGCTGGCAGAAGAAGATCCTTCACGCAATTTTTGTAGCGGGCGAACTCCTACTTGGGACCCATTAAAAGTCTGTGAAACTACGGCCCATCTTCACGTGCTCCATTTGTTCAAGGCCCTACAGATATTAGCCCACAACGATTCATCACCGCAGAAGGTGTGGGCCATCATTTGGATGAATATTTAGCAAATCCAACCATAGTTTGGACCGTACCTTCCTCTATGGAGTGGCTGCTAATAATGATAACCAAAAAGACACAAGCAGTGCCGTCTGCTTTCCTTGGCTGAAGAGAGATGAGAGTAGAAGATGGGAAATGACGTATGGGTGGGGTTGGTTCAATAGTTCAAGAGCTCATAAGTACTGTCTAATCCAACAAGTTGTACGGGCTTAAAACATTCTATGGCCCTCCCATTGATAGCTCTTCTTAGGTCAATTCGGTCGATCAGGTGTTAGTGATGAATGGATAAAAAATGCTCACCTTAACGAATGCTAACCACTGTTTCTTGTCAGGCGGCGGGTACATCAACGCCGAAAAGTGAATATGTGCCCCCAAAAAAGTAAAAATCACTTTTTAATGCTGATGTGTCCACTCATGACAGGGTTTGGCGATCAGCATATGTTAAAGGAAGCATTCATAAACTGATCCCGGTATTAGTGTGGCTGGGTTATCGGGGCATGAAATGGTCGGGCTTGAATTTACGCGAATTGGATCTAGATTCATATTTGTAGACCCATGTCTAGATTTGGATACCTGTTCTTCCTATTTTTGTGTCATTTCTAATTGAGAATTCTGAATGCCATATGGTAAGGATTCGTTTGTGCCCAACTTAATACCCGAATCCGACCCTAATTCCGTAATGAATAATTGATCTCAGACGAATTGGAACTAACCATCTCCATTTAAGGTCCTACCTACCCACTGGGTAGTAGGTTGGCCGTTTCAATTAATCCAGTAGACAACCCACCTGGGAGGTCGGATCTGGTCAAGAATTGGGTCCCATTGATGTCCACGATCAAGAAGAGGATGATGGGTGCCGGGAAAAAGTATTTTGTCCTTTACTAAGGGTGAACGAAACTATTATGATTATTGAAGTTCTTTTTATTATAAAAAAAAAAAAGTTTTATTCTTTCTTTCTTCCTTTTCTTTTTTTCTATTTGTTTATGCATTGTAAAGTTTGCATTTCGTGGCTCTATTCGGTTTTCAAATATGCGACTAACAATTTTTTGATAGGAAATTTCCAAGACCAAAAATTAACAGGTTAGGATAAAAGTTTACCAC
>JAOXJP010195638.1:0-12168 GCA_025762735.1 Platanus orientalis
TAAAAAATTTGAAACTCAGTCATAAGCCTTCTAATGTATAATGAATTGTTTTATTTTTGGGTATTATATTACATTTTACTTATGATTAAGAAGACCACGGTTAGATCATGTAAACCAATGGTCGAACCCGGTTGGACCTAAACCGCCCACCTTACCGGTTTGATGGCCGGTCCGATTCTCAAAACTATGGTCTTAATCCTACTAGACACAAAAATGTCTATAAAAGTGCAAAAAAAGGCATAAAAAAATCAAAATAAATAAAATAAAATAAAAGGGAAACATCTCCACCCATGTCATCATGGTCGCCCACAAAGGTGGCCCCACAAAGATGGAAAGTGGGTCCCACATGCCTTAAAAACACCAAAAAACCCAAAACTCATCTGAATAGATCCCCAATCGAGGCAATGGACTCTAACTGTGCGCTAGTCTATATAAAGGCTCCACGGAATCCTCCTCCTACGCTGGTATGTCATACCGTACTTGCCACGTGGCAAGATGTCCTCATCAAGTATTAGCTACAGAAGTTGGGATGGTGAAAATGGAAAGTAGGGACTTGTAGTTCACAAATAAGAAAAAAGGAGGGACTTGATGTATATAAAGATTCCCTTTTGAAGGACTTTTTAATTTTTCTTTTCTTTTCTTTTCTTTCTTTCTTTCCTTTTTTTTTAATAATTGTTGAGGTTGGATAAGGGTGTCCCACACCATGTCACTATGGAGAGTGACTTGGTTTCATCTCTGATTACTGTCCCCTATTCTCCTTTGTGCAATTTTGTGATAGGTTTCAATCCTGGTCCATCTCATATTGTGAACATGGAATGCCATGGTAAAGGGGAATGTGGGAGCAAGGATGGTTTGGAAGGAATAATTCAGGAGTGTTTTGTTGAATGAAGTTTACAATCTGATAGGGATGGTGTGGATGAAATGATGGGGAAACTAGGTCTGATGGTGCGTGACGAAGATGGAATTGTTGTTCTATAATCAGATTACATCGATGTGGTGGTGGATGAAGCCCATCTTAACCTAAAGAAGGGTGGAAAAGGCAAGAGGGATTTAAAAAATCTAATGCAGGATATGAATGTTGGCGAATTCTCGACTTGCAAGGAGAGGGGGTGGAGAGCTTTGGAAGGGGAATATCTTCTAAGGTTTACAAATGAAGATTCTCTCATGGAAAATGTCTGAATTAGGTGGTGTTAAGAAGTGCCAATTGGTTAAGGAATGTTGTATGAAATGTAAACCAAATGTTTGTATTTTATAGGAGACCAAAAAAGACTATCCACAATAGGCTTAGAAGAAATGATGTGGGAAGTGATCTATCTGAATGGTGTGCCTTGCCTACTTCCTAAGCGACAAGTGGAATTCTGGAATGTGAATGAAATTGTGGGTAACTTTTTTCTCTCTATATATAGGATGTTGACCAACCGTCGGGGTTTGAGTGGATGCTTATTGGTGTATATGGACCTGCTTTTGCTTCACATTGTGATCGAGTTTTGGGAGGAACAAAATTGTTAAAGGCTTGGATGATCAGGTCCTTGGGTGGTGGGGGGTATTTTTATGTAATCAGATTTGCTCATGAGAAGGATAATGGTAACAGGATGACTAAGAGCATGTGGGACTTTGGGATATTTGTTAACCATACATTTCTTAGAGACAGCCTCATTCTCAATGCGAAGTTTACATGGACAAATAGCTAGAAATCTCCAATCCACTGCCAGTTGGGCAGATTCTTATTGTCCATAGATTGGGAAGACCAGTTTTCTCATTATATCCAAGAGGTTCTCCTGAAACTTACCTTGGATTATTGGTTGCACATAACCAAGATGAGTAACGGTCCTAAACTTTTTAGATTTGAGAATATGTGAACCTTGCACCCCTCCTTTAAAGAGAGGGTTGAGGAGTGGTGGCAGGAGTGTGAAGTGGGCAAACAGGAGGGATTTATGTTCATAAGGAAGCTTCAATATTTTTTAAAAAGTGAGGCTATTAGAATGGGATAAGGGAACTTTTGAGAGGTTAAATGAAAATGAGAACAAAATTTGGGATGAAGTTCAATTCATTCATAAGAAGAATGAAGAGGATAATGGTATTTCGGAGGAGTTGAAATTATAGAGAAGGGGTTCTTATTGAAATTGAGGTGATTCTTAATTGTGAATATACTTATTAGAGTCAGAAATCAAATTTTAAATGAATTAAAGAAGGGGATGATAATACAAAATTCTTCCATAAGCTTGCAAATGACCGAAAGAGAAAGCACTACATTTCAAGACTTCCTCATTCAAGGGTAAGAATTGGAATATTTCAATAGAATTTACAAATGAAGCTTCTCAATTCTATGTAAAGTTATATTCAAAGGAGCAATAGGCTAGGCCAAACATTGATAATTTATTGTTGAAACAGTTATTAGTTGAAAAGGTGGATTGCTTTGAACCTTCTTTCTTGGAAGAAAAGGTTAAAAATGTTTTAAGTATGGAACCTGATAAATCATCCAGGTTCGATGGATTTTACCAAACATGTTGGGACATTATTAAAGGTGATTTGATGAAGGTGTTTCAAGAGTTTTTTGAAAGAGGAAGAATAATCAAATGGATTAATGCTACATTTACTGTGTTGATTCTAAAAAGTATGGTGCTGATTTTTGGCTTATTAGTCTGAGGGTCATGGATGAGGTGATTACAAATGCCCAAGGGGCTTTCATTAAGGGTAGACAAATAATAGATGGAATACCAATGGAAAATGAGTGTGTTGATTCAAAAAGGAAGGATGGGAGACCGGGAATCGTTTGTAAAGTTGATATAGAAAAAGCATATGATAGAGTTGATTGGAATTTTCTTAAATGGGACTTAACAAAGCAAGGACTTAGTGGAAGATGGATTGGGTGGATTATGGTATATATTGAACATCCTCACTATTCCATAATGCTCAACTGTATTAAAAAGCTTCTTTGGATCCTCTAAGGGGTTGTGTTAGGGGGATCCATTATCACAATTTCTCTTCTCTTTGGTGGTGGATGCTTTCATTACTTCGGTAAGAAGAAAAAAATCAAATAATTTGATTGAGGGCTTTTGTGTTGAGCCTAGTGCCCATTCCATTTCTCATCTTCTATTTGTTGATGACACATTTTATTCATCAAGGCGGATGTTGAAAGTATCTTGTATATGAAGCATATTTTGATGGTGTTCGAGATAATCTCAAGTCTCAAAGTCAACTTGTCGAAGTCTAGCATTATGGGTATTCTTGTGGAGGAGCCTTGCTTGTGTGGACTTGTAGATATTATTGGGTGGAAGGTCGAGGCTTAACCCTTGAAGTATCTGGGTCTCCTCTTAGGTGGATCATCTAGTTGTGAGATTTTCTGGGATTTGGTGGTTGAGAAAGTGCATAAGAAAGTTGTCATGTTGGAAGAAATCCTATATCTCTCTAGGAGGGTGTATCACTTTGATCAAGACAGTGTTGGCCAATATTCTTGTCTATTATATGTCTTTATTTAAGATCCCTTGCAAAGTGGCCAAGAAAATCAAAAAGTGTCCAAGAGATTTCTTTTGAGATGGGAGGTTTGCTAAGAAGGATCATCTAGTAAAGTGGAATGATGTTCCATGGAAATGGGTGGATTGGGGATTGGTAGAATATAAAGGAAAGAATGTGGCTCTACTTTGGAAATTGGAGATTTGCTAATGATTGGGATAGCCTATGGCAATTCACTATTTACAGTGGATACGGATCGGATGTAAATGGATGGGTATTGTAATCCACGTTCTAATTCTTTCACCTCCTCACTTTGGAAAAACATTAAGCAAATCATTCTATTGTTTGCTCCCCATACTTGTTTTGTGGTTGGAAATGGTCATAATGTTAGGTTTTGGAAGGATATTTGGTGGGTCAACCAAGCCCTATCAGTATCCTTTCCTTACCTTTTTCACATTTCCTCACAAAAGGAGGCTTTTGTGGCTTATGTCTTAAGGCATTCTCAATCTAGGGTATCATGGAACTTAGAATTCTCTAGGGACCTATACGAGTGGGAGTTTGATCTCGTTGCCCAACTTCTCACCCCTCTTAAGGAAGTGTTTATCACCATGATAAAAAGGTTCAGTCTTTAGAGTCTTCCAGTAAATTCACTTCAAAGTCTTTTCTTTTTTGGGCTCACTAAATCAAACTCTATCAAGGTCCTATCTCCTCACATTTGTGTTCTTTATAAGGAGTAAGGAGAGCATGGGGACCATACTTTTTATATTGCAAACTTTTAAAGGCTAAATGGTTCTATTCTACATTGAGGATGCAATATGAATAGGCAATGCCGGCTAAGGTGGTGGATATAATTTGTCAATGAAATGGTAGAAGTTTGGGGTACCTGTGGTAAGGCGTTTTGGATTGGACTGCTTCATGGTGTTATTTGGGGAATTTGGAAAGAAAGTAATCAAAGACTATTTGAGGGTCAATTCAGAGGCTTGTCAAAGGTAAACGATTCCATTCTATGCGAGGTGGGCTCTTGGATGCTTGTATCATATGACTTCGAAGGTGTTTCCATGAACGCCTTCATGAGAGATTGTGTCACTTGATCAACCTACCCCTCTCATCCTTGAATTTCTAGATTGGGCTGGATCCCACCGCTAACTGAAGTATTAAAACTGAACTTTGATGGGTCATCTAGAGGTAACAACGGGCCTGCTGGATTTGGATGTATTATGCGCAATTGTAATGCTCAAGTTATTCGAGTTCTTTGTGGGCCTATGGAGATTTGTGATTCAACGAAGGCTGAGGTCTTCACATTATTGATGGGGTTTCAAGAATTGAGAGACATGATGAGATCTGAAATGATGAGATCTAAAAGGTGTGTTCTGGAGGGGGTCTCTACAGTGGTTGTTGGTTAGGGAGGGGCTTGGGTGTTGGTTTGTGACAATTGGCACACTTTTTTTTTTTTTAAGATAATGACATTTTATTAGAAAAAATGCAAGCAATACAACAAACAAACAAAGTCAGCCCAACCTGCACCCCACACACAAATAACAACTAACTCATCCTAGGAATATGATCCCCTCAAAGTTGGCTTGTTGTCTAGCACTCCATTTTACGAGGTAATCCGCAACTGAGTTTTGGAGATGAGGAATATGAGTCAGAGTCTCATGAACTTTCGCAATCAGCACCCTCATCTCTTGAATAAAATGGTCCAACCTCCACAACCCCAGTGTGTCCCCATTGCCCCAATTGATCACCGTTTTAGAGTCTCCTTCAATCATGCAGTTCATATGGTTTGCAGCTTTAAGCATTCTCAGCCCTTCAAGCAATGCAATCGTTTCAACCATTTTTGAGTTTGCCACACCAGTAGGGCCCCCTTTAGCATATATGATAGCTCCTTTAGAGTCCCTTATAACACACCCATATCCCGCAGGGCCCGAGTTACCAAAAGAAGCCCTATCAAAATTAATCTTCACCTTCCCCTCCTTAGGAGGAATCCATTCCCTTATATGATCCCTTTGCCTATGCATAGGAATGGAGATGCAAGTGTTCCAATTTCTCAACATATCATCCATCGAAAAAGCACAAAACTCATTCTTCACTAGCACCCAAGAACTTGTCTCACATACAATAGAGTCAATTACTACCCCCACATTCTTTATTTTATCTTCAAAAACTCTTCTATTCCTTTCTTTCCAAATCCCCCACACCACCCCTTGGAAAAGAGCTTTGACAAAGATATTCCTCCGCACCCCACAAATGCCGTATCCCCATTGGTAGCAAGGTCCCCCACCGAATTCGACATCAACAACACAAGAGAGAAACAATTCTTAAACTAATTCCACACCTGTGTAGTAAACTCACAATGAATGAAGATATGATTGCCCGATTCCCCATCCTTCCCACACAAAGGACATATTGAAGGAGACAGCACCATAAAAGGTCGCCTCCTTTGGAGAATATTCAAAGTGTTTCGCCTATCTAAATAAGCAATCCAGGAAAAGGCCTTCGCCCGCAGAGATGCACCCGACTTCCAAATATGGCGGACTGGAAACTGAGATTGGGGTATATTAAAGACCACTCATCCACTTTGAACTCCAATATGGGTTTAGAGGCTGATGCGGAGCGCAATGCGAAACAATTGAAACAACTTCTAGATAACAAATAATAATCCAGAGAATTAATTCTGAAATTTTCAAGCCAGTGGCAATTTCGCAATTTTCCATAAAAGTGAAAAATTACCAAAATACCCCTATGACACGTCAGAAAATTCTAGACTTTTGGGATTATTCCATGCAGACGTTCAGTGACTTCTCATAAAATTTCAAAGGATTTGGAATAGTCTAATTATTTATTCCGAAAATTGCTCAATTTTGGTCATGCCCGAAAATTAATAAAACATAGGAAAATCAAACATAACTTCAATTTCAGTAGAGCTGTTAAAATATTGTTCTTACCTCTATACGTGGTACCAAAATCCTCTTGGAAAGTGTTGAAATCTCCCTAAGATCAAGCTCCAAAGTATGAAGTTTTGATAAAAAAAAGTCTGCTTCAAGAATAGTTACCGCCTGCCACTATGTAATCAACCCTCTGTTGTTTCAGAAAGGGTTTTATGAGAGTAAGGATACTCTCAAGTGGGTTGTCCAAAGGTTGTAGATACCTTTGAAAGGGTTTGAACAAATATGTAGTGGCTAGGAAGTGGTAGTGAGATGAATCAATGAAGGTTAAGTTGGATTTGCAGAAAATTCTGTAAAAGAGGATGTAGAAGAAAGAGAAAAGCAAGTAGAATAAAAGGAAATAATAGAGAAAGAGATGAAGATTGAAGAGGGAGAGGTAGGGGTTCTTCACTTTGGAAATCATGGAGAAGAGGAAAATAGCCCACACATGGGTTTCAAAAAAAAATCAATTTTCGTATTCAAAATCTAATGGTCTCATTATAGCAGTAGGGTTTTTTTAAGCCTTTTAATAAAATTAGAACCAAAGTTCCAAAAATAACCCCCATGTTGACTCACACGAGCAGCACTAAATAATCCCCTAATTTTCAATTTAAAACATAATATGAAGTTCCTAATTTGCCCTCCAAATACTCCTGCCTAATAAACCCCTACTCTATGGCTGAAAAGGCCTTATTATATGCTGAAAAATTAAAATAGAAGACCCTGAAACATCCCATCACCATGGACTCCTGCTCCCTTTCTTCCATCCTTGATAGAGCTTCGCCTTAGGCTTCTAAATAGGGTAGCTCTTCGCCAAATAATGTAGAGCTGTTGCATTAGAGGCTCAATTCTATGTCCCTCCACATTAATGCTCATTGTATGCTAGATCACTCTTTGCCAAATCTCTACACCACACACAATTTCAAAACAATTGAGAATGATATTCAAGTTCAAATTTTCTTTTCCTTAGTTCCATAGAAAATAAGTGTATGATCCACATATTGGAGATGAGAAATCAGGACTTCATTCCTTTAGACTTCATACTCTTCTATGAGATTATTTACTTCCAATTTTTCAAAAGGGGAGATGGATGGCTTTGGAAATTGAATCAAAAGGGATGTTTCACATCTAAATCATTTTATTCTGAGTTGTCAAATCTTCCAATGATTTTGTTTCCCCAAAAAGGTATTTGGATCTCAAGCATTCCATCCAGAATTGCATTCTTTATGTGGAATTGTTACCTGGATAAAATTTTAACCTTAGAACATCTTCAGAGTAGAGGTTGGAACTTGGCTAATAGATGTATCTTATGCATGGAAGACGAAGAATCAGTAAGTCATCTTTTTATTCATTGTTCTATGACGAGAGGAATGTGGTACTTTTTCTTTTCTCATTTCCAAATTTCATGGGTTTTTCAATGTTTTTTAATGAGCTGATTTAGGGTTGGTGGTTGAGTGGCTTAGGGAGCTTTCATCAAGACATTTGGCGTGCCCTACTGGGGGCTATTTGTTGGGGATTCTGGAAGGAAAAAAATGGTAGGATCTTCAAGGATAAGCATCGAAGTCAAGGCAAGCTAGTGGTTTTTATATATAATACGCTCTTTGAGTGGGCATCGGTATGGGGATCCTTCGAAAAGGAATGGTAAACCATATGGCATGAAGAGTTATAACATTTAGTTTGATTGGGAGTAATTTTGTTATTTTTATATATACTCATCACTTTTGTAGTGATTCCTATCTTTTGTAAGTTTTACTATTTTCCTTCCTTATTTATAATAAATGATCTTTTTACCTCTCAAAAAAAAAAAAAAATTCAACATCCTACTCAATACATTCCCTACTATGGTGAAGAGGAAAGAAGAGGAGAGGAGTCACCTTGCCCAAAATTAGTGGTGGCAATGAGCTAAGCTTTGCCCAGTTCAGCTCTGACTCAGTTTGCCAATCAAGAAAAAAAAGGCCAAACAGCCTAGTGGCCCATTAACCCAATTTGTCTATTTTGAATATTATCATTTTCACACACACATTTTAAGCTCGACTCAGGCTCATTTAGAAAATGATCTAAAATCCAGGTTTAGGCTCAGCTCGGCGAGCTTAAAATGAGGCTCAGGCTCGGCTCATGGTAAGCCAAATTCTGAGCGGAGCCTAGTTTGCTGGCTCATTGCCACCCCTACCTAAAATCCCCCTGGAGGATTTAAAAATTCTTTGGTAGTGCTATTGATCAAAATAGAGAAATGAACCAAGCCAATAAATCCTTTTATCAATTTTTCTCCATCTTTTGCCAAACCTATTCCTATAGAAAATAATCAAGAAAACTCCACTCAACATGGTCATAGGAATTTCTCCATACCACTCCCTTTGATCTATTTTTCTCCTTTCTTCATATTCATTGGCCACACAAATAACATTTAGGATTTGTCTATTTTTAACAAATACACCTTGGAACAGAGATATGCTGCAGTCCAAAACCTCTCTTAGACTAACTGAAAGGACTTTTGCAATAATATCGTATGTGCTTCCAAGCAGGCTTGTAGAACTAAAAACCCTATAGGACAGGTCACATGCTCCTTCTTTATGTTGGACTAAGGGAATCAAGATGGGTTCATATCATTGTTGACAATTTGTGTTGTGTAAAATTCTCGAAAAACATGTCCTCCTTCATTATGTCCCAGCATTCTTTGAAAATAACCAAAGAGAAGCCTTCTAGAATCAGAGTTTTATCATTACTAAGGCTAAAAATAGAACTTAATGTGAGGCTGCCTATGGAAGGGAAGTAATTCCCCGCAGATGTGGGCCCAAACAGAGACTAGAAACAAGATTAAAAGAAAGAAATAACACAAAAATTGATGCTGGAAATTTCAGGGTAGAATAGTGAAATTACAAAAATACCGTTGCAGAAAATTCAGAAAAAATGTGAAAATTTTCACAATCCTAGTTGATGATTTGGGGAACAAATGTGTCAAATTTCAAATCAATCAGATGGGTCTAGCTATGGAAAATTTTATAAAAGGTATTCTGCTGCAGAAAGTTATGCAGAAAACTCAGTCCAGTAGCTAGAATAACCCACAGAAGTATGGTAAAACAGCAAGATATTTCAATGGAATTTAGGGAAATAATTGAGCATTCAATAGGGACTAAAACCCTAGCGAAAAATCAAACAAAAGCCCTGATTTAAAAGGGGTGATTTCACTAGCCTATGAATCCAGAATTTTGAAAATCAAAGAGACAACAAGAAGACTTAAGACTAAAATCTAATAAACAGGAGTTTAGCAGGAATTTTAAAAGGAATTTTCAGACTTAAAAGAAGATTAGAATAAGAATAAACCCTGAATAAACAGAGGCCAGATTACTTGGATTTGAAGGGTGCGATTTGGCCTAGAAGTGTTCCAGGAAAACCCAGCCGATATACCTTAGTCTGTACTGTAAGTCTTCAGAATCAGCAACTTGTTTCTTTCAAATAAGGCTATTGGATCAAGAGAGAAGGAAGGAAGAGAAGAGGAGCTAGGACACAGTCCAGCCATGAACCACAAAACCCAAATTTTATTTCAAACTCCAATGTCCCCATACATGTCGACTTCTACTCCTCTTAAAGACTCTAATACATCAAATATTTATAACTTTAAAAAAAATTGGAAACCTTATACAACTATGATACTTATAACTTAAGCTTCTAAATAATAGAACATGCTAAAACCTATGTCGAAGAGGGACTGTCGACCAGCCCTTTTAGAGTCCACTTTGACCTTTTGACTCTACTTAAAAGACATAAATACCCTTGGCTTTAATTAGCCTTGTTCCTTAAACTACCCAAGGCATGTTTGTCTTATTACAAAATCACCCCATTCATAAAATAATAATAATAATAATAAACCTACTTCCCCATTTGGCCAGCACTGGTCCTCTCTCTTGTCTTCTTGGGCTCGGGCCTCCAAAGTGGATACTTTTTGTCCAACGTTGTAGTAAATGTTGCATTGGAACTTAGAAGTTTCCTCCTAAGAGGTTTTCTTTTTTAATCCACAAAGTAAATCCTCTTCAATACAGCCATGATCAGTTGTCCCACTACCTGCTCTGTAAAGATTTCTTGGTATTCCGAAATCACCCTTTTTTCCCCAAGCAAACCATTGATGACTTATTTTGGATAGGAAGTTCTTTCTCCTCCCAATAGCCACTGTATAAAAAAGCCGGTGTTGCTATCACCTTCCTTAACCACTTAACAATTGAATTTTGGCGCCAACAAATTTCCTCTGTTGATAAAGTATTAAAGTATCTTCAAAATTACTTTTTAGCTTTCTCCTTTTCTCTATAACAACAACAACAATAAAGCCTTATCCCAACTACTTGGGATCAGTTACATGATTTCTATTCCGCCATTCCATTCGATCTAGGGTCATATATGCCGTTAAAGTGCAAGCACCCATGTCTTTCCTCACTACTTCAACCCAAGTCAATTTTGGCCTTTCCTCCTATCTTTTTCATGTCTTCAGCTTGCATCATCTCACTCCTCACTGATGCAGTTATCTTTATTGCACATTACTAAACCATCCTAGTCAACTTTCCCTCATCTTATCACCTATTGGTGCTACAACAAAGCTTCCATGAATGGATTCATTTCTATTTTTTTTCCTTTCTAGTCTTGCCATTCATTCATCTCAACATCCTCATCTTAGCCACACTTATTGTATGTGTTGTTTCTTGGCTGCCCAACATTTTTCTCCACTAAGCATGGTTGGTCTTATAGCCGTCTTATAAAATTTCCCCCTGAATTTTAGCATCATTCAATTAACACAACACTCCGGATGCACCTCTCCACTTCATCCACCCCACTCTAATTCTACGGGCAACATTGATGCGGTGGCAATGCAACGGTTAGAGAGGACCTACCCTCTTTGGAAGCCTAAGCCTAAGTATAAAGGACTTATAAATAAGCCTACTTACTGTCCAGTTCCTTGGTGCTTTAATTTTCTGTTATTTTCGATTTTTTTAGAAGCTTTAATTAGTAGTTTTTAGACATAATAAGACCATTAAAGCCAAATTAGAAAGTTGGCAAGGAGTTGGGATTAAATTAGGAGAAGTTTAGGACTGTTTTGGGATTTTTTAGATTTTTTAAGAGCTTTTTTGGTTTTTTTTAGGTTGTTCGGTTGGTCATTAGCCAGATTTTGTTTTTAATAACTAAGGCTTAAAGCCTCTTATACGACCATTTTTTGAATAGTTAATGAATTGAAGTTTTTTGGTGGAGCTTGTCTTCTTCAAAAACCTCTCACACAAAATGAGTTCTTCCTCTCTTCTCTCTTGATCTTTACCTCTTTCTTTATCTTCTCTTTCCTCATCTTACATCTTCTTCCTTCACTTTCTTCTTTCTCCTTCTTTAAAATTTCTATAGAGAATTTATCCTCCTTTTAATCCTCTCTTTTATACTTTCTGTAACATCTCTCTTTGTTCTTACACATTCCCCATCAATCTCTTCATCTTTTCCCCTCTGTTCTTGCCTCTTTGCTAGATTCTTAAATTATGGAAAATTTCCAGCAAGCATCATTTTCCTAATTATTTTTTCTCCTCTCCATAGAAATTCAATTCCTTGTAGCTTTAGCCTTCTTGTGACCTAATACACCCATCTACACAGTTCCAAATTTTTATTGTCAATTTCAAGCTTTCTTGAAAAACCCCTCTTCTTGAACCCTAAATCCACCTAGTTTTAGCCATACACTCACACACCCTTTTTTACTTTACTTTTTTTTTTTTAATCACAGCTACATCCTAAATAAAGGGCGGCTGCAAGTCCCATGGTGTCCCCTCAC
>JAOXJP010195649.1:0-12168 GCA_025762735.1 Platanus orientalis
GTCAGGACCCAAAAGGACTTGGGTGTTGGTAGGGGCATCTTTTTTTGCCCCTATAAACATTACCGCTACTTAAGAGTTATGAGTGGACTCAAATATTTTACCGTTACAAATATAAGGTGTATAACCTGAGTTTCCTCTAGTGTAGGAAGGCAAGGAAGGGTCAGCCCTTTGTGGATATACCCATGGTGGCATTGCATTGATTTGCATATCCCCCACCTCTGGTTGCATGTAGAAGAACTTGCGGGCTTTGGCCCTTTGCCTTTAAGTAATGTTTCTTTTCCACTTTTGTTTAAGGGATAACACCTTTCTTTTTTTTATGGTTTACTTTGTTCAAGTGCCCTAAGTGGTTTGAATTAGGTTAACAACATTGAGTTCTTGCACTCTACCCTTGCCTAATTGTGTTGCTAATTGCAATTCACATGTGGGATTTGGGTGGCCACATTGCTCGATTACAGCTCTTTTAGTAGAGTCTAGCCTCTAGTGGTTCTTGCTTTGGATTTCTTTTACTTATTATGTGAGTTTCTTCTAGGTCTAAGTGGCTGAATACCCCATTCTGGTTGACAACATGTTCTTTTTTTCTGGCCCCTAAGCATAATGGAAACTCCTATGAGAGTCATGTGCACTATATTCAAATACTGATTCTCTAGCGACAAATGGAGATTTTCATTCACGCCAACAAATGTGCCCGAATGAGACTTTTCCTTGTGTTGATTGTGCACAAATGGGGAAACCTTTTGTGCATTCACCACACTATCATCGCATGAATGTCGTCATTTTTATGAATGCGCATTTGTGTGTGAATGGAAAACTTCATTGTCATTCGTGGGACATGTTTCCAATAAAGGGTTCATGGGTGAATCAAGGTTACTAACTTGTGCTTTCTCTTAGCGAGTGGACCCAAGTAGTTGAAGATCGGTTTTAGACTTGGACATCCAAGACATTTCCCTTCTCTATATGTGGAGTCATCTATGATGGTGAGTATTTCTTCACAAATTAAATTCTTTAATTTCATTCGCATGCTCAAATCCTGGCGAATGTGAATAATCATCCTTATTCATGTAATTAGACTATGACGAATAGAATTCTAGGCATTTGCCTGAGTCAACAATCTACACTTTTCTTGAGGCTTTAATGGCCTTTATATGAAGGTTCAGCTCAGACTTAGCTATCCATTGTTTCCTTAAGTTGTTCAAAGTGATTAGGGAAATATAACCCCTTGATTTTCTTGGTTTAACATTAAGTTTGTCTTTAATAGAGATAGGTAACACTACCACTATATGGGGGAGACCAAAGCCTTAACCCCTGGTGAAGTTAGGGAGACTGAAGCCTCAACCCCAAGTAACTTTTATGAGACCAAAGCCTCAACCATAGATAACTTTTCAGAGACCAAAGCCTCAACCATGTGGATAGATGGTGGTGGGGAGACCAAAGCCTCAACCAATGTTTTCGACGTGGCTCGTGGTGAACCAACAGAGGATTCCATAGTTGTAACTCCATTGAGGTACCTATGAAAGAGGAGAACACCCATTAATACAATGGATCTTAAAGAGAGATGAGAGGAAAGTATAGTCCCACTAGGCATGCTAGAAATTTGTAACAACAAATTTTGAGCTGTGTACGATGCGGTGAAATTCGTTGAACAAACTACCTAGCCATTTTAGAGGCTAGTTTATTATTTTTTTTTTTAAGGTGGAGACTAATACTCAAAATCTAAAAGATTTGTTAATTACAACAATTTAATACAGCCAACCTCTAATTAACTTCAAGTTTCTCTACTTGTATTGTAAAAAAGAAGTTGCATAAAAGAAGAAGGGAGAAAGAGATGAACTCTTTGATTTTTATTGATATGAATATGAGGATAAAAACTTTGTATCTCAAACACTAGTAAGTTTACCTAGCCATGGCCCGCATTGTGGTAAAGCTTCCTATAGTATCTTCTTTTGAGGAATCGCAAAGGTATAATGGACATGTTTTTCTCTTTTGAAATAGAAGTGAACTTGTAAACTTTTAAGGGAATGGGGTAGGGCTTGCCTGTGTTTTGTGAATGAGGTTTGCTTGAGTTCAAAAACTTGTTTTCTTGTGTAGCGTTTGAGGTATTTTTGGCAACAAAAATGAGTTTGAGAAGAGTCCTCATTAAGGGAGAACTCTATCTCATTCATGGCTTCTTTGTTGGAATGAGATTCTTCAATCCTTGTCCCAATGATATAGGTGTCTCCTTTATGTGAGAATACTCCTCCTTCAATTTTTTGGGTGGTTAGGGAACTCATGGGAATCGTGGCTATCCAAAATAACCAACCTAGAAGAAGATAACATCGAATTTCAATTTCTAATTTCTGCATTGCGCAAATAGGAATAGTGCATTCATGCACATTTTAGTGACAAAGACAAGTGGGTGAATGAGATTATGATTCTCCATTTGCTGAGACTAAAGTGGGTGAATAAGGTATTGTTTGTTCATTCACACACTTTTTCAGTTTCTAAAATCTTCTTTCCAACTTTGGGTGAGAAAATCCCGAGTAGACCCTTATCTTCGTTATGTTCGGGTTGTAATCATCCATCTATAAATCCAGTACAATAATTTTCTTTTTTCTCTTAATTTTTATTTAGCTTTATTTTTGAATATTTAAGTTGCATCAGAAGAAAGTGATGAAGTGTCCTGATTCTTTGATTGTTGATTCATGTGAGGTTTTGGTTTTTAAAATGAACAAGAGAAGATTCGTGGAAACGCAACTTTCGATATTGGTGCAAGTAGGATTCAATCAAAATTAAAAAGCAGTGCCTCATTATTTGAATGAAAACCCAATGACCACTACCCTTTAAATGAGTAGTCTATCTTATATCTTACTGAGGTCAGATAAATTTTTACATTTTTCCTATTGTAATATAAAATTTTTAAATTAAATAACTTTAATATCATATCTAAATAGACAAGTTAATTTTTTTTTTATTACTTAGAAAGCTTATAGGTAATGTTCAATTTCTTTACTGTCTTGTCGAGTGTTAAATTTGATTTTTAAATTTAAAGGATTTTTATTCCAATAATTTTTCCTCAACACTATCCTTTGTTTACAATTGGATCACCAAACATATTTATGGAAAAGGTGGATTTGACTAATAAGCGTTTTATGCTGAGCAGTTGAGAGTAGTTGAGAACACTTTCATTATAGGATTCATTTTCGCTAGTCTTTTCATCGAAATGAAAGAAGTACTCAACAAATGATTTAAACAATACTTTCAACAAGTGTAAATAGATCTCATTAATTGCCACATTCATGGCATTTAGTTTTTCATGTGAAATTCACACATTATACCACTGTGTTTCTTAATACGAATAATTGTTAGAATTTTGTAAATTACGAACATGTCATGTTCAATCCATTATTCAGACTATGAATAAATTATGTTCAATCTAGTAATTAGATGATGAACAAGTTATGTTCAATCCAATAGTTGGACAATGAACAAACTATTTTTAATTCATTAGATGGATCATGAACATATAATGCTCAATTCCAAACTTGAACACCAGGACCATTGCAAATGGTCTATGAGAAATGGATAATAAACTTGTGGCCATTTAAACAAAGAACTTCCTAGTCTTCTACTTTCTCCTTCTCTTCATGCCTGCGTTGGTGGGATAACATTTCCTTAGCAAATGCAAGATTGAAAGAACCATTACTTATAGACTTGTCGACCCTTAGCCTATCGTGAGAGATGAACAGTCAATAATTATAGCTTAATGCAGTGTTATGCGTGTGCATCAATGTCCATACACATTGCAGCATTGGTAATTCTGATATAGCTATCTTATGAAGCCTCAATTACATCTACTAAACATCTATTACCTTTTATGTTATTAAATTTGTGTCTTTATTGTTTAATATGAAAAATCTCATGCAATAGATAGATAAATAGTTATAGTTCCAATTGTGTTAGCATGTTTGTGTAATGATTGATAAACTAAAGAACTATTTATGAGAAGATAAACCTATGAATAGCAGAAATATATACATATATACCCACTGTTGTGTCTGCTGGACTTACAGAACTTGATTCACTCTGACTCACTATTCAGTGAGTGTAATCTTAAATAAATTAAAGAATTTTTCTCAGATATGTCTTTATTTCAGCCAGCTGTTAGATCATTCATGATCTAATGGCAGCCACTTAAAGTTGGAGTTAAGACTTCTTTTGAGAATAGGAGTCATGAACGAACTCCAAGGGGAAATTAGGGAGTTCTTAGGATGGGTTTTCTGTAAGGGTTTGAGAGTGTGAGAGAGGGTGTAAAGGGGAAATGGTGTGGGTTTTTGGGTTTTAAATAAAACACTGCTTTGTACGGATTTCACATTCTCATAGTGAAGAAAGATTTGATTCTCTCCCATGGACATAGGTGTTACAACAAATGTCGTGCCATATTTGAAATTTAATGTGTACAAATTACCCAGCTGTTTAGTAGTCTGGTTTATCAGTTTTATTATGGGGACTAATACTCCAAACTCTTTGGAAGGATTTGTTAATTACTGCTATTTAGCATAGAAAACCTCTGATTATCTTAATTACTCAAATTGTAAAAATAAGAAAGTTGTATAAAATAAAGAGAAGAGGAAGGGGAAGAAGATGAACACTTTAATCTTATTAATATGAATGTGATTTACAAGATTTTCTTTTAAATACAAAGTAAACTCTATATCTTACCTAGCCATGGCCTTCTTCAACATCAAGCTTATATATTATCTTCCTTGGAGAGATGAGTAGAGGTGTATGAACTTCTTGCCTTCTTTAGAAGAGAGAAAGTTGCTGATTTTGCAACACTTGAAGAAGATGGAGAAGATGAAGAACTTACCAAGATTGGAGAGCACAAGGTTGCAAGTATGCTATGAGCTATGGAGAGTCAAAGAGTTGTAATTTCATCCTCTTTGAAGGTATATATAGATGTAAAAATGAGCTCTAGTAGAGTCCATGTTAAAAACAAACTCTTCCTTGCTCTTAGAAGCCATGTTGAAGTGGGAATGTATCTTCCTTCTTTCCTATACATGTGCCCCTTCTATGTGAGATTGTACCTTCATTAGTCTCCTAGGTACTTAAGGAATCTCTTAGTGTCATGGCCATACAAAACAACCACCATTGTAGGAGTTGGAGATGAATTTAGATTTTTGGTTTAGAGTGTGAGAATGGGGTAGTCCCATTCGTGAGCTTCATACGGGTCTCAAATGAGCTGTTCATGGCTCATTCACTGGATTTGGGGAATGGCATGCACTTTACCATTTGTAAACTTTGGGTTTCAACAGTTGCCCCCTCAAAAAATGCACCATGGAAGGTGAATGAATGATGCATTTTTTAAGAAAATCATGATTAACGGCACACGTCCCTCAGTTACCTTTTCAAAGTGAAGTTCCATTTTTATCCTCCACATAGTTGGCGAATGAAAAGCTGAAAATGCCCTCGCAAATATGCCGGTCTTTTTAAATTCCAAAGTAGTTGGACCAAAATGCCCTCACAAATATAAAGGTTGGTCGTTTCTTTTCTTGGTTTATTTTCAAAAGAACCTTTGCAAAAATCTCCATGGCCCGAGAGCTTAAACTGCTTAGTCTTCACAATTTTCACACTGAATCTCAAATTCAATCCATCTAAAATCTCCCTCCTGCCTTTGCAAACATCCTAACACCTTTTTGGGTGTCTTTTGATCATAAGAACCCCCTTTGTGAGATACCTTTTGTTTCTTGAAACTAAACCCATTTCTTGTATTAGGTGAGTTTTTAAAAGCTCCAAATCTAAATTTTGTTTGGCTAGAAAGCTTCGTTTCACAAAAACAAACATTTGGGGGTCAATTTCAAGGGATTTGGTCTTGTATCAAGCAAAAAGTGTATTCGGGAACTCCAGCCTTCATCTCCGGTGATGGATGAAGTTTCTAGCGACTTATTTACCACTCCAAGCTTACCCCATAGTTATTGGCTTGAGTAGGTTGCAAATGGTACTCCTTGGATCATCTGTGAGTAGAGGCACCTCTCATTCCTGTGCTCTTTGCTTTGGTGAGATTCTATGCACGAATGGGGTAACTTTGATTTATTCGCATCATCGATCCGCAAGGTTATGCTGCCACATTTTGTGTGAATGTGATGGTTGTGCGAATAACAAGATAATTAATCATTCACACAATAATGTTCCTATTTGCAAAAAACTTACTTTATTCATGAACATTGCCTATTCTCACTGAATGTCTCCATTCACACAGAATGTCTTCATTCATGAGAACATCCCATACCTAGAAAATCTTATGATTTTATAACTTTATTTCTCACTTTTGTTTTGTTTTCTTTGTGCAGTAATGGCACCTCCTCAGAGGAGATCTTTGCTTAATCAGGAGAGCCGAGAAATATTCCTTTCTCCCATTCACCAAAAACATGACTGGGTGAGAAGCCTTAGTCTTTTTTACCTAAATTTTGTTGAAGGATTCCAGAACACGCACCAAGTCTTGCTAATTAAATTGACAATGCGAAGAAAGGTTGGTGTCACTTGACCTATCGTGGGCATGTAGAGCACAAACATCACAACTCCTTAGTCCCATATGTGGTGGAAGGGATAGCCCCTATGGAATTGACCATCACTGAATTCAAGAGCTTGATCTGAAAAATGGGATGTCTGGGTTGGTTACTACTTGGAAAATTACTCTATAGAGATTAATCTAGTTGCTATGGCCGAAGCCCTCAAGTGCTCGATGGGCAGTTTCAAAAACCACATGGTCATGCTAGTGGAGGCCTTTTCAAGATTGAGTTCGGACATCAACACTTTCTTATGCCAGTATGATGAAGTCAGGATATCTCCATGGAAATTCATTGGTGTAAGCCACCTGTCGTTTGAGTCCCCTTCAACACATTTTTTGAACATCTTCCATAGCCAACGCAAAAGATATTTCAACTATTTACGAAGTTTAACAGTCTCAATGTCTCTTATGGGAGTTGGATTTAGTGATTTTGTAAAGGGTTAGACGTAGACCAATCAAAAAAGAACCAAAAGCCTCCTCTTTGGACTAGTAAAAACATCAAGTGCAATTCCAATATAGATTATCACACCTTCCTTGGTTTATATACGGCTTTCCTAACTTGGTTTGCTCTTCCTTGCAATGACAGAGAGAGGATTCACCCAGAAGTTATAATAGTTGTCGGCAAGCTAGCCGATGGCATAACGATGAACTAGGAGGTCCCTTGCCTTTGCTACCTGTATGCCATCTCAGAGAGAATGTCAAGCATGGAGTAAGTATGGGAGAGATTAGAACCAAGCTTATATATCTTTCTCTACAATACTTATGCTCATGGATATGCTAGCACTTCCCCTCTACTTATTGTAGGGGAAGAATGAACTTGAGAAACATAGCTTATATGAACACCCCTAAGAACTATTGGGCAATGAATGTGAAGAGGACTTCATCCTGTTTTTGTTTTCCAAAGATGTGTACTTTGATACCAGATCACCTTTTTAGCAAGAAAACCCTTATAGATGATGGGTCACTTCATGGAGATGCATAGGTATTCTTTTTTTCATTAAGAAGTGGCTCATTAGAGTGGAGGAGAGATGGGCATTTTAATGTTGAAGCATATAATCCACATCGGTTTGCTCGATAGTTCGGGTGCTTACATGCTTTCACCCACCTACCCACCGATGAAAGAAAAGTGGGTAAGACAAAGGATTTGAAAACAATGAAGGCCGCATACTTATACTTTGTGTAAGCTAACACTGGTAGCAAGGTAGTCATACCTACCAAACCTCAAGAGCAAGATAGTTCTCTTTGACTCTCATTATGCCAAGTGGTGGCACAACTCCTTCCACGTCATGAAGTATAACGAGAATGGAGAGAATTTGAGGGTGATCTTCAATGATGGCTATGACACAGTAACAATGGACGATAACATGAAAAGTGATGAGATAGCCCAGCAAGACTCATGAGTGCAATGGCTCAAGCGAACAAAACAACAAAAGGGGGAAGCTGGTTTACTCCACCATCACCTCTTCCACTAGGGGCAGGTGTTATCGCCCAAAGTGGCAAGCCTTGAAGGAAGAGAACTACTTGGAAGTGATCTTGCAGCAGGAGACCTCAATATGTATCTAGTTCCATAAGAGGTCAGACTCTAGAGCGTTTGTCACATTTGTGTGATGATGATTTTGATGATATTGGTGGTGGTGTTTTAAAGAACCCCTTTAGACCGTGACGAGGTTGGCGGCTTGTCATGAATCAGAATAGGCCATCCCAATGGTAAGATAATTTATTCTAGAAGATGGATATATAACTAATCAACAACTTTTGGCTGACATGATATCATTGTTATAGGAACAAGGACTAGTGCAACCTTTCAATCGTCCTTCTAGTGTCTAACAACTAAGTGGTCAAAGTATACAAGTCAACCGAGAAAGAGAGGGGCTTTCCCAACCCTTAATGGATCCACAAGACCTCACAAACAATCAAAGATCTAGTGGTATGCTTCAAATAAATCATTATCTGATGTTTATAAGGAAATTAGGAGGGAACTTCAAAATTCCTGGGAGAGGAATGGTACTATAAGAGACCTTGTCAATATCATGAATGGGTTTGACCTAGAAGGTCATTTCTTAGATTATGTCATCAGTAAAGTGACAGGAATTACAGCTGAATTGAATGTCTATATACATGCTTGGGAGGACATCTCCATGCTATCAGGCATTCAGGTTCAGTGTGGAATGTTCTTTTGCTACCTCACAACCCCTCCATTTTGATGGGGAGCCCATGAGCCTTGAAGAAGAAGAGGAACAAACTTGCCTGGTGATTTTAAATTCAAAAAGTACCAAAAGGAAGGAGCCTTATAATCCTTTCAGAGGAGGCATGGGCAACCTTCTTAAGGTTGGAGGATCCTCGAGTGCTCCCGTAGAACCATAAAATCTGACTTCTCCAACCCCTTAGGAAGACTAAGTCCCAATCACTTGGGTAGGTACTTTATCTTCTTTGTTAACCTTAGAAGATATATATATATATAATTCCTATTCACACTAAGAAAGTTTTAACTTTTGAAAGCAGATTACCACAAATACCTTTTCAATTGAGATAGCTTCATGAGGAAATTCTTGAGGAGGAAATAGGGACAGAAATCGTAGCTCCTTGGAGCTTTGTTACTCTTGAGGCACCAATCCAATTAGAATAAGAGATGAACCAAGTGACGGAACCTATCATCAAGACTTCTGAGGCACCTGTCCAACCAGCAAAAGAAGTAAACTTGGTGGTAGAACACTTTATTGAAAATTTATCCCTTGTCATTGATCAACCACAATCCATTTCTGAGCCAATTATAGATTTGACTCTTGATTGAACCGAAGGTGGATCATCTCAAGATCTAGAGGCATACGTGGGCCTCCAAGTCCCAATGGATGATCTTAAGGATGTCCCTTCAAAAGAAATGGCGGTGTCAACACCCAAATTTTGAGTTGGGCTAATTAATGGAGTTAGATAGGTTCATTATAGTAAGAGATAAAGTCAAATACTAGACCCCCTAAACCCCAAATAGTTAAGCATTCTCAGAGGAAACTCTGGTCGCAAATGTAATGTCAATATCTAAATTCCACTAAAAGATCAATCAGACCAAACCCTAATCTCTCTAGAAAACATCCTAGGAGTACGAGGATCCAAATTTCAAACCATCAGCTCTATTTCACTTTGAATTTGCTAACTTTCATAAGCCTTCCCACACTGAAGCATCAAAAGGCTAGTAAATTACCATTTTACCCCTGCACACTTAAAAGTTCAAATCAAAGCCTATTTAAACTCATTTTATCCACAGCTCTCCAAAATACCCTCTACAATAAAGACATTGGAATCCAACAACTTTCATGCCATCAGCATCAAAATCCCAAAAGGCTGGCAAATGACCATTTTGCCCTTAGCCCTTAAAAGTCCTTAAACTACAAGCTATGAAGCCCATGTTTTCCAAGATTCTCCAGCCTTCATCAACATTCCCATATTGAGGCATAAAAGGGTAATCAAATTACAATTTTTCCCTCACGCTCTCAAAATACACCATTTCTCCCTAAAATCAAACCTTCAGTAAAACCTTGAAAGCCTGACACAAGTCAGAAACTTAGACGGTTAGTGGCCATACCATGGTAAACTTTAAATCCTCCCAAGAAAAACCCCAAAGGGCATAATGCCCCCCAATTACCCCAATTTGTCCCCAAAATACAGCAAGTTCACCTATATCAACCATGGACACTTGGTGAGCCCTAGAGAACACTTCAGAAGTCCAAATTTATCAAGGTCAGGCTCATTTTCTCATGATTTTTTAAATCTTCATTAAATATCCCAATAGAGAAACCTCTTTACAAACCCAGCACATTTCCTTGACTTGATTCTTCACCAACCCATGGCATATTTCTCGATTAAGTGACCCTCCTTCGAAAATCTCCCAAAAATTCATCGGATATCAGATTCTTTGCTTGTCAGGCCCCATTACATCGTAACTCCAAGAACTAAACAACCATGATCTCTATCACACCCTATTAAAACCCAGGAAAAACCAGTCATAAGTCAAAGTGGAGTTTGGTTTAAGATAATTCATGGTTTTAGACATAACTTTTAGCTCAGACATCTGATTTGTGAACAGTCAGAGCCTATGGCTCACAAATCTCAAGGATTATCTTTCATATGAAGATTTCAAAATTTAATTTTACCTTTTTACCCACTAGTATGGGTCAGTCTGGGCATATTCGGAGCCAATTTTAACCCACTTACCCATATCCGATTCTGATTCTGATAGCCGCATTGGGACTAAAATGTTTGGGAGATGCAAAAAACTTATAAACTTTAAGAAGTTTGGTGGTATAAGACCCAAAAAGCAAGCCTAGATAGTAAGGGGGGAAAATCCATAAAAAAGCAATCATTGCTTTTATTCAAAAAACCAAGTTTTGCCCAAAATACCCCCAGAACTAATTTTAAACCCCACACCCTCCATTTAGAGATTAATACCATAGGACTACACCCCTTGAACTATACACCCTCCTTATGGGCCCCATTCTCTCCCTCGCACCCTATCCACACCTTACATGTGGCAAGAGAGCCACCACCCCACCACCTCTTAACCCCATCCACACACCTCACCTCCCCTCTTTAGAACCTTCTAGAACTAGCCACCTCACTTTACAACCCCTCTACTCATTCCCACCTCCTCACTTCAGCCACACACGTCAACCCCCATCTAGAACTTAGCCACCTCACCTCTCTTCCCCTCAACCTATTTCCACCTCCTCACCTCCACCAACCACCTCACCCCCTTCTACCTCACCCCCTCCATCCCACCTATAAATACCCCCCAAGTCATGGATAAGATGGGAGGCAGCCAAAAAAGTGAAAGAAAAAAAGAGAGAAAAGAAAAGAAAAGAAAAGGAAAGAAAGAGAAGAGAGAAAAAGAGAGAAAGAAGAAGAAAAGGAAAAGAAAGGAAAGAAGAAGGAGTCATCCCACAGTCAGGTAGGTCCCCTATCCCACCACTCTTTTAAATTTTATAATCCTTGTTCTCATGTTGTAATAACCCCACACCCCAGGACTCATTAGTGAGACATGGGGGAGACAATTTGTCTCCCCCTTTTGCTTTTTATATAGGACTGCTTGAGAAAGCAGCGTGCTTTTCATTTTTTTTACTGAAGTGGAACCAGTGACTTACATCATATGTCACTGATCCTTGGACCTATTTTTGTGTCCAATTTAGACCTCAGAAGATGGAGCTTGACCCCAAGAATGGACCCCACTTCACACTATAAAACAGTGTCTTCATACACTGTTTATAGAGTGTTCCACCATCTATAATTTTTTAGCATCTTCCTAAAATGAGTTCTGTTGAAGTTCTTGGTTTAATGTTTATTTGACTTACTCAACCATGTAATCAATTTTTTGCAAGTCCATTTATCAATCTTAGCTATTTTTACTACATTTTATTTCTCAATAAATGTCATGCTACTCAAAATCTGTACTTGAGTAGATATTCATGTTGTCTAAACTATAACTTCCTGTAGAAAATGAATTTGTATCTAGAATTTTAACTAGATATGCATGATTGAATCCTTAACTTCTCAGTAAAATTTGGGACGCATCTCATTTCTAAATCTTTAGATATGGGCCTCACAACCTGGACTTTACTGAAGAACCTATGTTAAAAACA
>JAOXJP010195660.1:0-26133 GCA_025762735.1 Platanus orientalis
GACTTTTATTTATTTCTTATGATTTATGACTTTATTTGTAATTTTTGGGTGGGAGAGGCATTTAAAACCTCTCTGCACGTTTAGATGGATCATTGATGATTGACTTGAATTAAAATTTTATGGTTTTCCCTCTTCTCAATGCTGAGCCTTAGCATGAGTATGTGTGATGAACCCAAAACCAGGAGTGGTTTCCCCCATGGAGTTTGTGCGAGCTAGGTGGAGGCCTAGGTAATTCCTTCTTCTCTATCTATTATTTCTTTGTTTCTTTCTTTGTTTTGGTTTGCACTTAATATTCTTTGCATTATGCACCTAAAATTTGTCCAAAATTTATTAGTCCTGCATCAGAGGCATTCCCAAATACTTTAGTAGTTAGCTTCGAACTTTACATCCAATCTCTCCAATTAAATCCCTTAATCTGCTCTCTTCAACTGTGATCCCCACTATACAAGACTTCTCCATATTGACTTTTAATCTAGTGATTACTTCACAAATTCGGAGACACATCCTCATGTTCCTTAAGTTATCTAATTCGACATTAAGGGAAATAATAGTATCATCTGCAAATTGAAGGTGAAACACCATAAGGCTCTCTCTTCCCACCTTGAATCCTTCCACCAACCTTTCTTGTTTCACCCTCTTCAAGATAACACTTAAAGCATCTATAATCGTGAACAAGAAAGGAGATAGGGGGTCACCCTACCTTAGACCCCTAGAAGATTTGAAGAAACCTTTTAAAGTACCATTCAATAGCATTGAAAAGTATGATTCACCAATGCATCCCTCCATCCATTTCACCCACCTCTCCCCAAAACCCTTTCTTCTCATAGCCCAAAATAAGAAATCCTAATCAACTCTATCATAAGCCTTCTCCATATCTAACTTACACACCACCCCTATTAGCTTTTTCTTCCCCCTCTTATCCACACATTCATTAGCAATAAGAATACTGTTAGTAATTTGTCTTCCTCTTATGAAAGCACTTTGCAGTAACTTTCATTAAATTCTTTTTCCAATGCTTCCACCCATTCGCTAGGAAGATGAGCTTTAAATAGGTTTTTAACAATAAGCCTTCCCCCACCTTCCTTTTTATAGAGCTTAGAAAAAAAGTTAGTGGCTTCATCCGTTATTCTCTTAAAATTCTCCACCTCTTCCCCATTAATAACCAAGCTCGGCATTAAGTTCTTCCTCTTCCGCTCGTTAACGATTTTATGGAAATATTCGTGTTCCCATCCCCTTCCTTATGCCATTTGTTTATGGATTTTTGGTGCCAAAAAATTTCTTCAGCTTTGAGAATCCTATCAAATTCCCCCATTTTCTCCGTTCTCTCCTTCCTCTAAGCTCCACCATACAGTTGTTTCCATCTTCAAGCTCCCTATCAATAGAATGCAAATCTGCCCAAATTCTATTTTTGTTCTCATTGGGACGGCTAAACACATTTTATTCCAAACCACTAACTTTTTTTTTTTTACATACTTGAGCTTGTTCATAAAACGAAAACCTCCTCAACCCCCAACCTCACACTCCTTCCACCACAAATTAACTATAGCTCTGAAATCAGGATGCATGGTCCACATGTTTTCAAAATGGAATGGTTTTGGGCCAAAACTCCTGATAGAAGTATGCATCACTATGGGCTAATGGTTAGATGCATTTTTAACATTCTCACTTCTTGAAAATACTTGGGATAAAACTCCTCCCAGTCCTCTGTGACCAAGAATCTGTCAGTTTTACTCATAATAGGATTGTCCCCTATGCTAGTCCATGTAAATTTTGCATTGGATAAAAGGCTGTCCCGAAGATTACAAAGATTAACAAAAT
This sequence comes from Platanus orientalis, assembly GCA_025762735.1. Taxonomy (NCBI): domain Eukaryota; kingdom Viridiplantae; phylum Streptophyta; class Magnoliopsida; order Proteales; family Platanaceae; genus Platanus; species Platanus orientalis. The sequence goes on from JAOXJP010195660.1 coordinate 1,819, forward strand.
CCCAAAAATCCCTCGTACTTCTAATTATCCTTCTCATTGAACTCTTCTCATGGACAAAACGAATCACATTAAAATCTCCCCCCACCACCAACAGATCCTTCCATCTTTCCCTAATGTTTAATAATTCCTCCCAGAAATCAACCCTATTTGTCGTAGAAGCTGGGCCATACATCCCAGTAAATAACCACTCCTTCCCTTGCATAAGATCCAACAAAATCAAGGAGATAGAAAAATTTCCCAAGAATTCGTCAAACTTATTAATGTAAACTAGGTTCCAAGCACACACCACACCACCAACAGCACAATAGAAGGGATTGTGCAACATTCAGATAACTCCTTCCCCACTGACCATCGAAGCAAGCATTGAGACATCACCTTTTTCTTAGTTTCCTGCAAAACAACCAACTCTGGACCAATTTTGGAAACACATGCTCTAACCAATCTCCTCTTTTTATAGTCCCCCAACACACGAACGTTCCATGATAAAATCTTCATTATTTAACTTTTGATGAATTTCCCCTTCCTGACCTCCTAACGTGATCATCACACTCCCCTGTTCTTCCATCATTCATAGCCTAAGCCAATTTTCTCAACTCCCTAGTTTTTTTAGAGCTTCGTTGCCCATCCTTCATTTTAGTATTTTTTTCCTGCAACGACAAGTAGTTTGACAGTTTCGCTAGATTCCCTTCCCAATCATATACCTTGTAACCTAGCTTATCAATAAAGGCATCAACCTCCTACCTATCTTCTTCAACTTCTGCCAAAATGCCACCGACTCCCCCTTCCAATATCTTCCCCTGCATTAACTCCCTCCTTAAACCTCTCATTTTGGCAATCCATCATTTGAAGAGATGCAGGACCTTGGACATAACTTGCAATACAATTGACAGAAGCAAAGATAGACAGATTATCATTTGAAGGGAAGTTTGGGACATCAGGGTTGCCTGGATCATGATCATGATGACACATAGAGCTTCTCTCCTACTCTCTTGAAAGCTTATCAGATTCCAAAGTTTCATTGGAAGGCGAGGTACTATGTGATGACTCATACCTAACTAGACGAGCACCTTGCTCTTGATCACCAAACATTTCATTCATTTCCTTCTCCCAAACCTGCTTTCCCTGTCATCACCTAACCCTACTTCGGACATATATTCCTCAGAATAGGATGGTGCCCTCAAGATATCTGTCGGTTGTTTAGGACCAATTTCTCTCTCAAAGATGCTGCTAGGAGTATTAAAGCATAGACCCTCAGCAAATTGAGGCGTAATATCATCTTCCTTCCACACTCCCCCTTCACGTTGAGCCCATCGATCAACTTGCCTCCTTTCCGCAGAAATAGGGGTTGAGGTATGGGTCGCCTTGAAGTCATAAAATGATCCCACAAACCTTGAGTAAGAACCTGACACATCCTCCCCACTACAACCACTGTTTGGCGATTGGGGAAAAACCCACACCACCTCTGGCCGCCTAGACTTCACTGGCATAGGATTGATCCACTCATAATTGAAGATCAAGTCAATAGCAGCTTTTCGCTCCACCTCTAAATGCCCCAACCTATCTTCCCCCATCGGCAAAGGCTCCTAGGACATCCTCCTTGTCGAAGAAGAAACTGAAATGGACAAGGGCATCGTTTGCGTTGTCTCCCGATTTATATTTTGAACGGGTGGTTCAACACATATCCTGACGCAAACCTTGGTTGGATTGGTTCCTGCTCGGCCGGGCTCGGTTACTTGATGGCATTGGGCTAAAATAACTTTGGGATAAAAAGGCTCTCATATCCAAAGCCAATAATCCTTAATGGGCCTCCAAATTCAAAATTCAAAATTTGAAAGGCCCACCTGCTGTTCTCATCCAAAAAAACTCTTGCCTAACCATCAACACCATCTTCAATCTCGACCCTCTGAAGGGAATCTGGGACAACCAAATTGATGGAAGCCATGTTCTCCCATCCTCTCTTGCACTAGCCAAGGGTGTTAGAGACTTTTCCTTCGGATCCTGCATGACCAAAACCTACCACCTATCCTTTCCTTCTTAGCTCTGGCCCGTTGTCTTCCTTCCCTCGACTGATCCAAGGAGTCACAGTGCCACTCTCTCCAACCCTCAAGGATCCTGAGATGGCCTCTTCTACCTCCACTACCAAAATCCAAACACCACCCCCAGCCTACAGGGAGATCAGCTGAGGTATTGAAAGCCATTCCTCTCCTCCCACCTTCAAACAGATCACCTCCAACACCCTAGCAGCCCAGTTATCTGGATTGACCTCCAACTATCCTCCACATTGCTTCCCTATAATCTGGAAGACCTCCATCGCACATATGAGGTGAAAGTCCTGAAATCTTCACATTTCTGGTGATGTAGGATATCTAAAGGGAAATGATTTCTACACTAATTGAATAATTAGTAATTGATGATAAATGGAAGAAGAGAGAAAAATAGAGAAGATAAGAGAGAAGAAAGTAGAAAGATGGTAGAATGCTAACCTCATTTGAAGGGTTCAGAGAAAACTTGGGATATCACACCCACTTCAACACACGTGTCTTTTTTTCAAATAATCATTTTCAATTGATTTTCACTGATTTAATGTGGCCTTTAAATAAGCATTACATGGAGAATAAAATTTAAAAAATCCTAGATTCTAGATCTTCTAACAAAATTAACTTGCCAAATAAAAGGACTTCCAAAGAAAAAAGAAAGAATCTTGCTTGGCACAATATTTGACTTGGTAGTCAAGTTATTGAGTCCCATAAGATTTCAAACAATTTCTCAAAATATTTTCCATAAAACCTCCTAAAAAACCTAAACTTGCTAGCCAAGTTTTCTAAAACATAAAACTTTCTAAAAACTTATTTTCCTAAAAATTAAAACTACTAAAACTTAAGACTTACTAAAAAAACACTACTCCCGTTTTTATTAGCACCCCCCTAGTAATTTGGTCATAACTTTCACAAAGCACATCGGATTTGCGCAATCTTGATTTCTTGAGAATAGTAATTGAATAACCTATCTAATGACACCAAAATCAAGCCAAAAAGTCAAGGTTTAGCCAAAGAAAAATTGGATCCAAAGTGAAAAATGGGATCACAACTACAACAACAAACAGCCTTATCCCAACTATTTGAAATCTGCTACACAAATCCTGTTCTGCCATTCCGCTCTGTTTAAGGCCATATCTGCCATTAAATTACAAGCTGCCATGTCCCTCACTACCTCCACCCAAGTCAATTTTGGCCTTCCTCTAGTCCTTCTAGCACCTTCAACTTGTATTGTCTCACTCTGCCCCACTGGTGCAGTCATTAGTCTTCATTGCACATGCCCAAAAAACTAAACTAACTATGGCATTATTGACCTTATTACAAAATTACCACTAATTAACTCTTCTAAAATAAGAAAACAACAGAAAAATAATATATTCTACTAGACTTGACAAAGAGGACTGATTACCCATGGTCCTCTAGCTTCTTCTTATTGACATAGTATGCTCTTGCATCATACTCCCCAGGTTTGAAAAAGTTTGATCATGAACTTTTTAGAATAGAATCTTCAGATTCGATAATGAAAACTTCATCTTGAGGATCTTTAATTTGTTGGGACAACAACAATGAATAGATCATAAAAGGGGTTACCATGTGATCATCTTAAAGCATGCTTACTTCCTTGGGCTGCAATTTGATGTCTTCCACATGTTCTTCCTTGTCTTCAATTTGTGGTTCATCTTAAGGAGCAATGGATGTTGGTTACCTTCCATCATACCCACCAACTGTTGAACCAAAGCCTCAAGCTTATCCATGCAAGAAGTTAGCTCTAGTTTGATAGATTCCATCTCACGAAAATACTTCTTGACCCCGCTAAGAGATCGTTATTATTGATTCCTCCCATGGTGTCTTTGTTCTTTCAAGAAAACCCCAAAAGAATTAGGGTGACCCAAAAACAAATGGAAAGTTAACCCTACAAAGATTTAGACCCTTTGGAAAGAACCCTACTGAATTGAAAAGGGAATGCAATCGCTGAAGAGAATTTAGGGCAAGCTGTAAATTAATTTGAAGCCCTTTTGAAAGGCCCTAAATTAATTTTAGGCACTTTTGAAGGAACCCTAAATATTAGTGATAGCAGTGTCCATAATTTAAGAGATAAGGAAGAAACTGAATTTAGGGAATTTCGGCTTTTGATCAGCAAGGATCCCAACTAGAATGGAATTAGTTGGAAACCTTAAGCTCTAAAAACAAATTTGATGTAGGCTACCAAAAGGAATAGGCCCATACAATAAGAGGGATGGATATTGCTTGCAGACCTATTTGGGATTTTTTTTCTAGTTAGGGGTTTTACTGAATTGCTAAAATAATGAAATTTGCATGCATTTGTTTAGTTAATCGCTAAAATAATTGTTGAGAATTTTTTCTATGTACAAATAACACTTCTCCAGTCACTTCCCTCTTTGATTCCCATGCTTTCCTAAATGTTTCCTCAACGCTTCACCCAAACGCTTTCCACACTTCGTAAAACTTTTCCCCGAAGTTGGGGAAGCAGAAGGAAGTAGAATTGAATTAGCTTCCCCAATGAGCTTTCCCAGGAAGCGAGCTTCGCAACCTAGGTCTAGCTTCCCTGCAACTATGGTTTGCACTACCTGGCAAAGACAAATAATACCTCCTTGAAATTTATTACCTAAATTTTGGGTGCTTTAAAAAGTTCCCTAAATTTGTGCAAAATTTTGGCATGAACTTATTCAAACAAGTTCACCAAGTCCTCTTTCTTCGAATTGAAGATGACAAGGAATTCACCAACAAATCCAAGTGGTTATTCCTTATGGAAACCCATGATTTTTGGTGGTTTAAACATCCAAGCTATTTTCATGAAAGGAAAACACACTGATTCAAAGTGTTATCTAGGAATTCTATTATTATCAAACACTAATCAAAAAAGAAAAGAAAAGAGAGAGATAAGTCTTTAATGGTTGTCTTCTTCTTCTTTTTTGTTTCTTAAGCTTTGTATGAGCCTTGGGTCTTCCCCTTTTTGCAGATTTTTCTAAGTCTTCAAATGAGCTCTCTCACACTTGTTTAAAAAGAGAAATCATAGGCTTTGTCTCATCCGTTTCTCATATGTTTGATAAGTCAACAACCCATTACATGTCCATTTCTTATAAATTGAGCTAGTCATTTCAACATGTTCCCAATGCTAGGTTGGTGGGCTCTTGGCTTAAGGCATACGAACAGACTTGACTAAAGCCCATTTTACACCGCTTATGGGCTTTGCTTGTGGCTGCCCTTCTACATTGCTCGTGGTGGCCCTTTTACATAGTTTATGAGCTTCGCTTGTGCCATTGTTTTCTAGCCTGCTCGTGGGCTTTGCTCACTGTCCTACTCATGGAAATTGTGTTTGTTCTACTCATGGGCTTAAACTTGAAATGTTTTTACTGTTAATGAATTTTTAATGCTCGTGCCACATGCCTACTTGTGTATTTTGACTTCAAGCAATTGATCATTTCTCTTGTAGCCTGATCTACTTGTTGGCAATCACAACACACTACACAATCCTTTAAGCATTACCTAAATCATCGAAAAGGAATATTTTAACCCCTAGTGACTCTGAGACAATGATGATGCACACTTGCAAAGTTCACCTTGATACGGGAGCATTCTATGCAAAGAAGAAGAAGTTTAAGGACCATGGATAGCCCCCAAGACGTATCTAGTAGTTATGATATTTTATTTGCTATTTTAGAATAATGTTGTTAGGAATTTAATGTCATATGAGTTGATTTGTAATAAGACTTTATGAGCCAGGGGTTTAGTTAAAATTTAAGATAATTTTAGGGTTTTTTTAAGTATTTAAAAATGCTTATATGTGTTAACCGTACAACACATTTTTAAATTAGTTAGGACTCTTTTAAACAGTAAAAAAAATGGAGCCATTAGGTGTGGTTGTACAACCACTACTAAGGATCTTTTGGATTACTTTTATTTATTTTATTTTATTTTATGGGACCCAATATGAGCTGGTCATATAGCTCCAAAAGTCTCTAAATCTTGAAGATCTTTAGAGATATTCTGGGGGGGGGCACATGCTTAATCGACAGTCCTAATAGTTTACATGTATAAGAGTCCTCTTTTGTTAGGAATCTCTTGATTTTAGTAGTTGATTTGCTTTAAGAATCTATCTTAATGTGGAGTCATAAAATCTAGGGATTTGTTTTAGAATATGATTTTATTTTATTACGTTTTGTAAGCCTATAAAGGCATCCAACGAATTGCAATAAATAGGGAATTATGATTTAAAATTTTAGCAACACGTGTGGTGTGTTCTCATGGTTTGTGATCCATGATTTTTCTTTAGAGGTGGAGTTGTGACTCTGTCTTCTCTCTCCTCTCTTCAACTGCTTCTCCCTCTACATGAGTAAGTACTCTTCTTCTTTTCTCTCTTATCTTCTACTCTCTTCTTTTCTCTCTTATATTCTCTCTTCTATCTTCTTATTCCCTACTTTATGGTTCTGTAAATAGAACCTCCCTTATTAACCTACTGTTTAGCCATAGCTCAACCTTGTTCTAACCCATGAATTGTCATCAAGAAACCTTCATTCAGTCCCTACGTGATAGCCTTTTTCTACCCATGACTAGACCTTTCTAATCCCTACGACATACCCTACTATTGGTACAGAACAACCTTGTTCTAGAGCCTTCCTAGCTTACTGTTTTGCCACAAATTTGATCCCTATACCTGAACCTGATCTTCCCCAATTTAGTTCCCTATCTCAGTAAATATCAGTCCACAAAATCAGCCTTCTTCTAGTCCCTGTTTCAGCTTACATGTGAGAACCATATTCTATCCCAAACAGGCCATTGTCTTCTTAATTTGAGCCTACCCGAGAACTTCATTTCTCCTATAAACGTTCAGCAGACATCAACCTCTATATTGATCCATCCATCCTGCATCACACCTCAAGCTCAAGTCCTTGCTCGTGCTTATGCATGTGCACATGCATTCATGATGCATAACGTCGTTACACAACTACACATGGGAGTGGTTTCCCAAAGACAAAAGGTAATGGAGTGGGATATCTTATAAGTCACATTCCACTTCTATACCTATTTGATGTAGGACTATTCTTTTTAAAGAGAAAAAACCCAAAACAGCTTTATAACAAATTTAAAAATACACCTTCAATAATCTCCACTTGTTTTTAAAATTTTTGAAAACAAGTAATAAGGGCAATAAGCGAGGTCCTTGTGCATGAGTGTAGGTGGATAACCCTAAAACCTATATCTTGTGTAGCTTGTTATTCGCATATGAATCAATGGATTACCTTGGAATTGGAATCTTGTTGACAAACCCAATTTGTCACACACATTGTCCTATTGAGAGGGTTTACACATTCATAAAATACGTCATTTATAGTCTTGTGCATTGTCTCATTTTACTAAGCGCTCTAAAGATAGATAGGATCTCATAGGAAGTGATCAACTTCTACACTAAAAAACGTGACTATCCATTAAGATCATTTTCCCACCCCCAACCCAGAATGGGTATATAGAACTCATTAAGATAATCAATTTCAACCTCACTTACAAGATGAAACACTATTCTACAAGATACCCATATGTCAGTAAACTTTTATCAACATGATGTATATTTGTAGGTTTACTATAGGAAGGGACTCTTTTCATTAACATGAAAATTTGTGCTTTATAAGTAAATACATTGTTTGCCCATTGAACTTGAGATAGTCAGGTTGCTTTCCTATTAAACCTTAGATAAACATATTGGGGCATCTTCCAATACAAGTTACAAGCTTATTAGTCTCATTCACCTTGACATCATGGAGGTAAATGTTAAGGATTACCTACTCCATGATCTATGCAATATTAATCAAATGAAATAGAAAACAAATAAGAGCACACGATTTACATGGAAAACCCTACTTTGGAGAAAAACCACGAACCTGTAGAAGTTTCACTATATTGAAAGAAAATATGTGCAAAACGCTTATAGCCCTAGTTCTAGAAAAATAAATATGAATACCCCAAGGAATTTAAGGTTAATCAACCACCATATAAAAGTGTGATTTTATCCTTTGGGCCAGGAACTTCACACTCGACCCCTGAGCAAGGAGCATGAAAGTGACAAGACTGCCTATTGTACCTATGACAAGACTTCTTACATTGAAACTCATGTAACTTTCCTCCTGTCTTAAAGATTGAAGATCAACTAAAGCTGAGAAGAGCTTTAATTTCTCTATAATGACCAACGTTGTGAACATGTGTGTAGGATTCAAACTTGTGGAAATCTTCTTTAGTCTCAACACTTAATCTTTCAAAAATGACTGTATGAAAATGCGCTTGGTTCTAAAATGAAAGACTGAATTAGTCACAAGATGAATGATACTCTATCTCTCACTGTATAACCTTCTATTCTCTTGCTTTTTACTCAACTATTCCATTAAGTCTTGTAACCATATCATTTCTTTGCTAGCTTTTGTAGCGAAAATATACTCTGCTTCTGTTATTGAAAGAGCAACAACCTTTAGTAATTGTGATACCTAGCTTACTAATTGTACTGTCTAAGGTGAAGACATATCTCGTAGTGTTTCTTTTTTTAGCAAAATCCCCAACCAAGTCTCAATCAACATAACTCTGTAATCTAATCTTTGATCCTCCAAAACACAATGTTGCATTAGTGGTACCTCTCAAATATGTTAGGATCTACTTAACCACTTTCCAATGCATTTTCCTAAGTTTACTCATAAATTTGCTCACAACTCCCACTACATAAGCAATATCTAGTCTTGTACAAACCACGACATATATCAAACTACCAACAATTGAAACATATAGTTTCCTTGGATATGTATTTTTTTTCTCCCATTCTGTCTTAGGAGAATGTTCTTTAAAAAGTTTGAAGTGGCTAACCGATGGGATGCTAACTGGTTTAGCATCTTGCATGTTGAACCTACATAGAACTTTTTCAACATATTCTGCCTAAGAGAATATTATGTGTGATTTATTCTGTCTCTACTAATTCTCATACCAAGAATTTGTTTCATAACACCTAAATTCTTCATTTCAAATTCGTTTACAATTGTTCCTTTAAATTATTTATTTCATATATGTTTGGTTTTGCAACAAACACATCATCTCCATACAAAAGGAGTATGATACAGTAGTCATTAAAGCTATGATAATAACAACAATGATTTGCATTGCATCTATTATAACCTCTATTAAACATAAACATGTCAAATTTAATGTACCATTATTCCAACAATAGCATATCCTTATGATTGTTTCATGTAGATATCTTCTTCTAAATAACCATGGAGAAATGTCATTTTAACATCTAACTCTCAAGAAATAAATCTTTCATTGCCATAATTCTTAAAATAGTTCTAATACTGTTTAACTTAACTATAAAAGAGAATAATTCAGAGTGATACTCTTTCACAATTAGCTTGACCTTGTATCACTTATTGCCATCATGTTCTTGCTTCAACTTGTAGACCCACTTGTTATCCAATGCCTTTTTTTCCTTAGGTGTAAAATTAAGTCCCATGTCATATTTGATAACAAGGATTGCATCTCTTTATCCATGGCATACTCCCACTTAGTTCTATTTTTAACTTGCAATGCTTCATTATGACATTCAGGTTCACTACATTTAATTGATAACAAATAATATAGAGAAGAAAAACATTGTATTGGCTTAGGAGTTCTAAAGGACCTTCTTATTGTACGAGTAGGTGTGTGTGAGGATTTACCAGTAGATTTTCATTTTGTTGTACAGCTAGCACTTCATTTTCATCTAAAATTTAGTACATCATTTTTAGAAATTTTCTCAAGTCCCACGTATTCCTTTTTGTCTTTTTGTACATTTTTCTTATCCTTATTCATGACTTTCTCATTAAATACAACATTTCTACTTATGATTTTTTGATTTTCTTCATTGCAAAACTAGTAGCCGAAATCATTAGAATCATATCCAATGAAAGAACATTTTCTAGATTTTGAGTTTAGCTTATTCCTATTTTTAGCATAAAAAAAAGGGTGACCTAGTGCACAAGGCTCCCACTAACATGTGGTCTAGGGAGGGCAAAATGTATGCAGCCTTACCCCAATTTCTGGAGAGGCTGTTTCTGTGACTCAAACCCACGCCAACAATACTGAAAATTAATCAAGTATACAACAATGTCCATTGCATCTACCTAAAACAGCTTTGGCATTCCTATATGTACCCTTATGCCCTTAGCACACTCTACAATCATTTTGTTCATGTGCTCTGCCATACTTTTTTGTTATGGTGTGTTAAGAATGGTCCTCTCTTGTTTGATCCCATTTGTGAAGTAGTACTTTTCAAATTCCTTATTGCAATTCTCTCTCCCATTATCATACCTTAGGCATTTCAATTTTGAACATGTTTCATGTTAAACCAAGGTTCTCCACTTCTTGAAAGCATTAAACACATCAGACTTGTGTTTTAGAAAATAAACCTATAACTTTCTAGTAGTATTATCAATAAAATTAACAAAGCAAAAAGATCCACTAAGAGAAGGCATCGAAGATGGCCCCCACACATTAATGTGAACCAGTTCGAACCTTTTTGACTTTAACTTCTTACTTTTGAGAAACTAAATCCCTATTGCTTTCAAAAAATACAGTCTTCACAAAACTCCAAGTCCAATGATTTAAGACCTCGTAGCTTGCCTATAGAATTATATGCCCGAGTCTACAATGCTACATGTATAATATTATACATGTTTAAGCAACTGCAATAGAACCATTAGTATTACTGGTCAAGTAGAGAGTACCTTCTACTGTGAGCAACAACCATAGCCCCTTTTATAACCTTTCATGAATCACCTATGAAAGTCATCAAATAACCAGAACTAGCAAGCTGACCCATAGATATCAGGTTTCATTTTATGCTGGGTACATGTCTTACATCATTTAGTATCCATGTAGTTTCATTTGATAAACTGATCTAAAATATCATTTCCTAATTATATTGCAAGCTTTATCATCACCAAGACAGACTTTTTTGAAATCACCTTACACAAATCTTGAGAACTTCTCTATTTTCACTAGCATAAAAGGATGCAATATAATCTATATCCCAAGATTTAGATTTAAAATTAAATGAGAAAATTAAAGTATCTTCAATAATATCACTTACAATTTGCATAAGCATCCATTTCCTTGTTATTATAATTTCCATGCTTGTTTTTTGGTGGAGCCCAACAGTCATTCTTTATGTGTCATTTCTTGCCACAATTCCAATAGTTAACTTAGGTTTTGCTGATTTTGACTTCCCCCTTAATTTAGATCTCTAACGATCTTATCCTCTTTCAGTTGTCCTTTTTTTTCCATAGTGCACTCCCCAATGATTCACCTAAGGATTTCCTACAAACTGCCTCACTGAAAGTAACACTCACAACATCATCAAATTTTAGTGTACTCAAACCTGTGGAATTACTTAATAACATGGCAAAACCATCCCAACTTTCTGATAAAGAAGATACTATTAACAAAGCCCTAAATTCATCATCAAAGTTTATGCCTACCAAGGTTAACTCACTTGTAACTATGTTGAACTTGTTCAGATGTTCGACAACAATTCCACCCTCAACCATCTTCATGTGATACTACTTTTCATCAGAAAAACTTTCTTTGAAACAAATAGTTTTTCATACATCCGTGAGTGGGCAACCATTAGTTTTTTTGTGGTTTTCTCTTTTGATATATTAAAAGAAATTGTTGACAATAAAGATAGTTGAATGATACCTAGGGCTTTTCTGTCGAATACCTCCCAATCCACATCTGACATTATCACAGGTTTCTTCGCTTTTCCTCTAAACAATTGATAAAGATTCTTCTAGTTTAGAAAGTAAAATTTGTACTGTTGAATTTTTTAACCATGAAACCTTTGTAGTTTCTCCCACCATTGTTGCCATTGCTCTCACTCAAATGAAGCTCTAATAGTAGTTATTGGAGATTACCCAATCCATGATCTAGGATATAACATTAGTCAAATGAAAAAGCAAACAAACAAGCAACCAGTACCTCCTTGGATCATCAGTAATATTAAGCTCCACAAAATAACAGCTAACTCTTTTCCAAGGCCTTTGGATAACATGTTTTGAAATTCCTATAAAGTAATCCTAGAGGGGGGGTGAATAGGATATCAAAATTATCTTACCAATTTTTAATGTGTTGGGATTGATTTTATTTTTTTAACTTATCCTAAGTGTGTGTGCGCTACAAGGTGTTTACTCAAGTATTTTATCAAATAAGTTATGTGCAAGAGTAGTAATATGCATAAAAGTAAAGAGATAAGCAATCACATACTAAATCCACAACACGAGATTTATAGTGGTTCGGCACGATGGCCTACATCCACTCTTCTAAAGCTCACCACTGAGCTTAGGTATATTTCATTTAGAATGCCTAATATAATCTAGGTTAAAAACATACAAAAACTACATTATTTGCCCTTGGCAAGCTAATCAACAACACTTGGTGTCTTCAGTAAATGTGAACTACTTCCAATGTCTCCGGTGGAAGCAAAATAAGTCAATAGTAAGAATGAATACAAATGAATACAAAAGAAAGCAAATATTACAATAAGTTGATTGATGTTGCTAGTTACACAAAGTGGGGTACTCCTTGTTGATCAAGTTTGTCTTAGCTACCCACAAACTTCTAGCTATTCACTCTAGTGCTCCTTGAGCTCAACTAGTGTGAGGTTCCTCTTAGGAAGAGTTCACCACAAGTTCTCCCTAATAGTAGAAGCTTAGTATTCAAAGGAGAGAAAAAAAAGTGACCTTTGGTGGAGATGTTAACTACTCAAGCTCAAAGCAGTGAGAGAAGGGAAGAAGCTCTTAATTTGGTATACTTTCTAATACTCTCTAGCTTGCTTGAAGTATTTGCCTTAAAGGAAAAAATTCCTTTTTATAAGGGTGAGAAGCACCCACAATGATAGGATTGGAATCTTTAAAAATAGAAAACTCTTTAGAGCCTTAGATTTTGAAAATAGGGTTTAAATTTTGAAACCTTTAAATTAGGTTTAACAAAAATGCCCTAGTGATCGATCACGAATCTAGATCTATGCCTGAAATGCTCGTGATTGGTCGAAGGGTCAAGCAGTTAGGTCGTGATCGATCACGACATAAGGGACATGGCTCTCAGGAGTCTTAGTCTAGACCCAGATTTGGGTCTTAATCGATCACGCCATGATCAATCACGACTTGAATTTGTTGAATGCCATTTAGGCACTCTTGGGGTTGATATTTAGGCCTTCTTACCTTAGGTCTTGTGAGGGTTTTACCACCATGTTCAAGTATATTTTTAGATTTTTAAATGTTATGCAATGGATGCTCTTTACCTTGAGTGGTATGGGCAAATTTGAGATAGTCCCTGGTCTCTTCTTCAAGCCTTTAGTCCACCATGTCTTAAACTTGCGAGGACATATGACTCTTACAAGACATAGACCAATTACATAGTTTATCCATGGGATTGACATACATACATTAACAAATTTGTCAAATTTTCTCTAGATTTTATATACTAATGACTATAATGCATTAATGCAAACCCCTCACGTGATTATGATTTAGCCGTATTGTCCTAGACGTAATTCTTGTTGTATGCTTTCTGCAAAGCAACCAGGTTAATGAAATAAATGGTTATAAAAGGTATCGCCTTACTCCATATTGGTATGTCTATCAATACATTCTTTAACCATTTTGATGTGGCATAATCGTGGCCTGAGAAATTCCAACCTTTGTGTAAGCCAAGACCAATGTTTTCAAGGAAACCCATGTGATTACATGTCCATGGGATTTATCTTTAATTTTACTATTTTTTTAATATTTTTGGAGGGTTTTTTCTTGGTGAATTTAATGTAATAAGGCCATATGAGACATGGGAAGGGGTTAATATTAAAATTAGAAAAGTTTAGGAGTGTTTTAGGAACTTTTTAAGAAATTTTTAGATTTGTTTTAGGTTTTTTTAGGTAGACCATACAAGGAAGGGTATTTTGGTCCAATTTCATTTTTATATTATAAATACTTCTTAAGACCTCTTGTATGACCAGTTTTTCTGAAATAAAGATTTGATAATTGCTTAGAAGCCGTACAGCTGATATCTCCAATCCTTTATGGTTCAGGTGAATACTTCTTTACTTCTTGTTCTCTTCTCCTATTATCTTCTCTAACCTCTTACATCTTCTTCTTACACCATCTTTTTTTTTTCTTATTTTATTTTCAGCTAAGAAAATTCTTTTTTTTTTCTCTTATAATTTTCTTTTATACTTCCTATTTTATATACTTGCAGTAGATTTTAATTTTCCACAATGTTTTCACTCAAGAATTATAAATCTTTATTTTCTCTTGTTATTGAAATTTGAAAATTTTATAGCAACCTTGTCCTCAATATTTCTCTGTCTTTACATTAATCTCTTCTTATTTCTTTGTTCTTTCTTCTTTTTAATTCTTCTTATTGGATATTTTTTTCTCTTGAATTAGTTACGACCTAGTAAATTCCCTTCTCATATTATTTTGGGGTCTTTCCAAAGGGATTCATAAATTAGTTAGAGCCTTTCAAAGGTTTTCTAATTAATTTAAGGCTTTCCTAAACCCTAACACTTAATCTAAAGCTTTAAAATCATCCTTAACCTTATAGGAATCCATTTCTTAAATATCCTACATCATGTTTTACTTCCATTGCTACGGATGACATGGCTACAAACTCTGACATCATTGAAGAATGCATCAAGCAATGTTTGTATTTTGGATTTTAGAAAATGACACCTCTTGTTAGAGTATAAATCCATGTTGTCACTAATATATAAACATCTAAATCTAAATTCCAAGTAGCATTGCTATGTCATTCAATCACAGTTGAATACTTTCCGTAGTTCACTACACCCTTCAAATACCTCAAAACTTTATATAGTGCACTCTAGTGCTGGCTACCAAGATTACTTATATATTCACTAATCATTCCGACTGCAATGGCAATGTTGGGCCTAGTGCAAGACATGGCATATATTAAGCAGTCAACTATTTGTGAATACCTATTCAATAAGACCAATAAAATCTTCTCTAAATTAATCAATAAAGATTCAAAATGTGTCAATAAAAGAGACAAAAGAACAAAGAAATAAAAAAAATACCAACAAAAAAGGGCATATACTGACATATACGATAACCTTCATTCTTCATCAACTTAACATTTGTAATGCTAGTGTGGATGTCAACACGCATTTGAAAGTATCAAATTTTTTGCAAATCTTTTCAATGATTCAAATAGTGAAATTGTAATCTCATTGTCACTTTTGACAATCTTGAATCCTAGTAAGACTCCGAAAATCCCTCATGCTTTCATGTCAAACATGGATAAAATAAACTTCCTTTTGTCATTGAAGCAATTGATATCAGTCACAAATATGAGCATATTATACATATTATACATTGATAATGACACATGACTCTTCGATGGTATTGCTATGGACACACATGCCACCATCATCAGATTTGAATCCATTTCTAAAGTGAGTACTCTTAAACTTATCATGCCAATGTTTTGGTGGTTGTCTTAATCCATACTAGGATCTCACTAACTTGCATACTTTCTTTTCATTTCTTGATATGAAAAATCCTTCTAGACACCGCATGTAAATTTCTTCTTCCAATTGAGCATTTTAAAAGGTAATTTTTATATCCATCTGTTGTATAATAAGATTTTTTATTATGGTCAATGCTATCATCATCCTAATAATTGATATTCTTGCTATAGAGGCATATGTATCGAAATAATTAAATTCTTTGTTCTCACTATACCATTTAGCAACCAATCGGACCTAGAATTTCTCAACAAAGCCGTCAAGTTTAAGGTCTCTTTTGAAAACCCTCTTCATTCCAATTGGTTTACACCCTTGAGGTAGATCCATTAGAACCCATGTATTATTGAACATGATTAAGTACATCTCATCTTCCATCACTTCTCTCAGAAGATTGCATCATGTGATGACATGACTGCATTTGGGAGGTGTATGGAAGACGAGAACCTTGATGTCAAGGGTGCTAGGGATGGCAAGCCAAAGATGATGTCGTTGAGCTGGACGCCTAAGTTCTCATGCGTGATAACAAGTGTAGGTGTCTATAGAGGCATTTGCACTATATATGAAGACCTAGGAAGATTTGAGGAGGAATGGAATAAGGCCATCATCATTACCAGATTTGATGAGAGTATGCAATGGGAGTAATGCGAGACATTGATGGCCATATTTCTGAAGAAATGGAAGAAGCCTACTCTCAGGCCCCTTGAAATGTTCACAATAGTGGCAATTATGGAATCTATGGAGGAGGTCGACCTCTTGGTGAAGGATGGTATTCCAATTATTGCGCTAAGCACCCTAAGCTTTAGAAGATGGCAGTTGTGGATGAATTGCCTATATGAATCATCACTGGAAGATACAAGGTGGGTGGCAATCAGGGGAGTAACCATTCATTTATTGTCCTTGGGAATATTGAAGGCCATAAGGGAGGTTTGTGGGGGCTGTTTGCAACTTAGTTGTGCTCTAGATGATGAGGACGTGTACAAGAGTTTGAGGATTTTGGAAAAAAGGGAGCCGCGAATTCCACGAGTGTTAGTGGTGGAAGATTAGTAGTTCAAGACACCGGTGGAAATTTGAATTGAAGAGATGTTTTCTCCAATAAAAATGTTATTGGCGGGGGCCACAGCCGGACTATAGAAGGACCTAGTGGACATTGGCTAGGTAGGGGTGAGCATGGGCCCACACCAGCACGGACCCAGCCCAGCCCGACACGAAAAAGCCTAACCTGAGCTAGGCCAGAGTCGAAGGTCTGAACCTTTATTAGGGTTGGGTTCAATAGTGTTTGATGTGTTCAATAATGTTTCAAGGGTTAAGGTTTATTAGTTTGAGCTCAAGTTGTAAGGTTGGAAAAAAAATTCATGCTTAATTGTAGGCTATGTAACAAAGGATATTTTTACAAAAAATACTAGAAAAGCAAATAAAAAATACCAAGAATCACACTAGTTGCCACCTAAGCAATCATACCTAGGGTTCAAGGCGATCACACCTTGGGTTGGAAAAATACACATCCAAGAGCTTTATCAATTTGTCTCATTCAATCTTTATTGATTACTCAATAATAATAAACTTCTAATTTACTCGGCATATTCATAGCATTCACACCCCATGCTTTCAATTCCCACTCTAACTAGACTTTCTAAAAGAAAATTTGAAGAACCTAATTCTTGTCGTCACAAAGTGATACCCTGTTAGTACTTTGACGATAATTTTCCCAAATCAAAATGTATTGGAGTAGTTGACAATATTATAGGCTTAAAGAAAAGTGATAGAAATAGATCTTTCACTCACCTAAGACAAAGATAAAACCTATTATACAACAACAACAACAACAACAACAACAGCCTTATCCCAACTATTTGAGGTCGGTTACATAAATCTTGTTCTGCCATTCCACTCTATTTTGGGCCATAGTTGTCGTTAAATCCTTGGCAGCCATGTTATTAAATCATAGGCTGCCACATCTCTCCTTACTATAACCCTAGTCATTTTTGGCCTTCCTCTTGTCCTTCTAGCGCCTTCAACTTGCATCTAACTCCTCACTAGTGCAGCCATTAGTCTTCATTGCACATGACCAAACCATCTCAGTTGACTTTCCCTCATCTTATCACCTATTGGTGCTCTAGACCTAAGCTTTTGTGAATGGATTCATTCCTTCCTCTATCCTTTTTAGTCTTGCCACTCATCCATCTTAACATCCTCTTTTAGCCACAATCATTCTATGAACATGTTGGTTGTTGGCTGCCCAACATTCTACTGCATAAAGAATGGCTAGTCATATAGCCATCTAATATAGGATACCAATGGGATGAGGCTCCTACAAAAATTAATGATGAACAAAAGCCTAAAGATCGAATCTTGAAATTCAAGAATGATGAAAAATTAATAAACAAGAAAAAAGATGATGGAAGTTACAAGAGAGATTATGAACATATGATGAAGAATGATGATAGATTATGGAAGAAGGTGAAGTAATAATAAAAATCAGATTTAATGAAAAGAAAAAGAAATAGGAAAGAAGAAGGAATCTTTTGTGAGAAATAACGGAAGAAAAGAGAGAAAATAGTGTAGAACTCACCTTTAGATGTGAGGGAACTTCGGGAGAAGGAGACACTAGCCGTGAAGCTCTCAAAACATAATTTTTATTATCCTTCAATGACTAGTCATACAAGAGAAGAAAAGAGGCTTTTATAGGCCTTTATACAATTTTGGACCAAAATACCCCTCCCTTAATGTTGTACGGCCAACATGAAAAAAAAATTTCCCTATAAAACTGAAATAAAAACATTTAAATAGCTTCTACTTCCCTAAATTATGTCTAACACCCCTCCATGTCTCATATGGCCTTATTACATCAAATTAATTCTCTAAAACCTACAAAACATAAAGAAACTTAAAGAAAATTAAACCTAATCATGTGGACAACATACAATTTTCTTAGATTTCTTGGGAAATCTTAGCGTTGGCATTCATAATGGGTAAGAGAAGACTTATCCATTGTGGATGCCAAAGGCCAAGATTTCCAAAGAAACACATCCCTGTTGACTTTGGGTAGGGGTCTAAGAATTCCTACCCTGCCATGTGGTGAAGGCTACAATGGGAAAGAGGCAATCTTCTTCTTCTTAGGCTTCATAATACTTATCTTCTGCATAGCAAGCATAGGATGTAAAAGTCCTATAAACCCTTTCACTGCTCTTTCCTTGGCTTCCTCTTCCTCTAATGCTTTAGCCTTTAGGATCATTTCTGCACTCGGCTCATGAACCTCCTCCTTTATGTCATCTTCCTTTGCAGGCTTCTTTTCTACAAGTCCCATGAATTTGCTACGGCATTGGGATTTGTGATGTCCATAGCCCTTGCAATTGAAACATTGATCCATCCTAGGCTTGGTTACTAAATCTCCTAAGCCTTTAGATCGTGATGGTGAGATCTGGCGTAATGTCTTGGGTAGTGAAGAAGTCCTGGACTGATGTTTAAATCTACTAGGCTCCCTACTAGAAGACCCACTGACCACTAACCCTCTGGAAACTGTCTCTACATAGGTCTTCTTATGTATCCTGAGGTTGTCTTTAATCTGATGAGCAACCTAGATGGCCTCATCAATTGAAGGATAGTACTAAAAACATAAAGCCTGTGACATTTGTGGATGTGGACCCTAGCTGTAGGCCGTGTACATGGACACTAGGTACTCATTTGTCCATCTAAAGCATGCTCGAGTAATGGAATATTGGAATTTGCTAGTGTACTCTCCAACACTCGAATTGCCTTACCTGAGTTGAGTCAGCTAAATGTGTGCCCTTTGCTTGTAATCCCTTGGAGAAAATCTTTTTCTTCATAGCTAATTTCATTTTTCCTCGAGTTGTAATGTCACCATTGCCTAACTTGGAATGGCTCTTTATATAGGTGCTCCAACATATCCTAGTTGTCCTTGTTAATTTTGTTTCTACAAATTGAAGCTTGCATCCTTTTGATACCTCATTACATTTAAAGAAGGCCTTCACACTTCCAATCAAGGAAGAGATCTACACTCTGCTCGCCATTAAAATCCTAGCACATCCACCCTAATGTGTTTGTCAACCGCATGAGGTACAACATCTGGTTGATTCACAACCCTATGATTCTGCTCTTGCTTGGCATGAACTACCTAAAGTTATATCATATGGGAAGAATCCTAAACTGTAGTCTAAACTTGTGAGGCTGAATTAGACGAACCATTCACTTGAACCGGTTCCTTCCCATTCATCTACATCATCATAAACATTTCCATTTGAGCTTCAATGATATTCCCAATGTAGGCCTACATATCATTGAACCTAGCCTCTAAATTTGTCTCAAGCTTATGCATGCGAGTGGTCGACTCTGTCTTGGCAGACTCTAATTCACAAGCCCATTTCTTAACCTCAATTGCCAAATCATTGTTATTAACCGCTATCACAGTGTTTACGCTTCCTGTGAAAATTTTAGGGTCTTGGGAAATCCCTAAAGTTGATGGAAAAGGTTTTGGGTTTGTTCAATAGGTTTGGGGTATGCCCTAAAATGATTTAGAAGCCTTGTAATAGGTCCTAAATTAATTTGGGACACTTTTGAAGGAGTCATAAGATAGATAATATCCAAATACCGTGGATTTTGGAATTGGAGGTTTAGGAATAAAGATTTTAGGGTAACCTTAAAATAATGAAAAGGACCCCAAAATGACTTTAGGGTAACCCTATAATAATGGAAATAAACCCAAAAGGTTTTAAAGTCTTAAGAGAAGAATCGAATGATGTCCTTACACAAACATAGGCCCTTTAGGAAAACCTCTAAGATTTTTGGGTCTTCGGGAAAAACCCCAAAAGAATTAGGATAGTCCCTAAATTAATTTTAGGCACTTTAGCAAGAAGGACAAGAATAATAATATACTTTAGGAACAAAGGAGGAATAAATTAGGCTTTTGACCATGGATCCTAACTACACTAGAATTAGTTGGAAACTTGA
Source organism: Platanus orientalis (assembly GCA_025762735.1). Classification (NCBI taxonomy): domain Eukaryota; kingdom Viridiplantae; phylum Streptophyta; class Magnoliopsida; order Proteales; family Platanaceae; genus Platanus; species Platanus orientalis. Next base: position 22,390 of record JAOXJP010195660.1, read on the forward strand.
CTCTGATACCAAATCTGATGTAGGATATCAATGGGATTAGACTCCCACAAAAATTAATGATGAACAAAAGCCTAAAGATAGAATCTTAAAATTCAAGAATGCTGAAAAATTAAAGAACAAGAATAAAGATGGTGGAAGTTGCAAGAGAGATGATGAAAATATAATGATAGATAATGGAAGAAGGTGAAATAATAATAAAAATCAGATTTAACAAAAAGAAAATGGAAAGAAGAAGGAATCTTATGTGAGAAATAATGGAAGAAAAGAGAGAAAAGAGTGTAGAACTCACCTTTAGATGTGAGGGAACCTCGGGAGGGGACACCAGCTATGAGAATCTCAGAACACAAAATTTTTATTATCCTGCAATGATTGATCGTACAAGAGAAGAAAAGAGGATATTATAAGCCTATGTACAATTTTGGCCCAAAATACACCTCCCTTACATGTACGGCCAACATGAAAAAAAACTTATAAACTGAAATAAAAACATTTATATTGCTTCTAAAACTTCCATAAATTACGTCTAACACTCCCCATGGCTTGTATGGCCTTATTACATCAAATTAACCCTTTAAAACCCATAAAATATAAAGAAACTTAAAGAAAACTAAGCCTAATCATGTGGACAGCATGCAATTTTCTTAGATTTCTTGGGAAATCTTGGCCTTGGCTTCCATAATGGATAAGTCTTCTCTAACCACCATAATGCTTCCGCATCATTGTCCTATAAAATTCTCCTTTCAATTTTAGTGGTATTCGTTTAGCACACAACACTTTAGAAGCACCTCTCCATTTCAACCATCTTGCTCTAATTCTATGAGTAACATCATCTATGATATCTCCATCCTTGTGCATGATTGAGACAAGATAACAAAAATGGAGATAAAACCTATTATAATAAGAAATAAATAACCAAGCTGGCCATCAATAAACTAACCTAGATTAAAACAAAACTAACAAAATTTGGAAATCATTTTCATATAAAAATATTAACCCAAAATACATATGCATAATCCTACCAAATTTGAGTATGGGATGTTTCATGTTTTGCATAATTCTCCCTTGGTTTGGAAAAACTCAAACTTGAGTTTATGAAAAATCAACACCATTAGATGTCTTCTAAGGCATATTCTCCATAATGAAAGATAATATGCTCTATTGGTTTGTCTTGAACTTTCATCTGCTGTAAGTTTAGTTGATGGAGATAACTTTGGTTCATCATGAACTACTATTTTGATCATATCTTGTTGTTCTCTTCACTTCTAATATGACTATATGGTTTTCCCCTTCGGAGAACAAGAGCTTACACCCACTATTAAAGAGCTTGAATCCTTCCTAGAGTGGGAACATTATATCAGCATCAGTGCCATAATCCTGACTTACAAGCCTAGTTACCTAAAAGGCTTCCATGCATTGGATATCTCCAAAGCCTCCCTGCCTAAGGAAGCTACAGGAGAATATTTGCACTGTCCTTTTGCCCTTTTATTAGAAAAAGGTTGGAAGAAAGTTGGTGACTTGGCCAATTCCATCAAGTTCAAAGCATTCACTTTAGTTGTCTTAGGACAGCTCTTGCTATCACATAGCCGTCATCATATTAATGACATATTACTCAACATTTTAGACCAACATTTACAAAAGAAGACACTTGCACATATGATCATCTCAGAGACCATCTCCTATCTTTCACATTGTCCTCGAAATCCCAAAGGTCAACTATATGGTTACCCAACTTTCTTACAAGCCTGGTTATGGGAACATCTGTCTGTCCTTGCATCTTTCCCGACATATGTATTACGAGATCTGACTTCAACACAGATCCATGTCCAAAGCCAACCCTTGCCAAACAAAGCAACTACATCAAGCTATCAAAAGCAACTAGCTGCCATGCTTCTTGAATAGATTACTTAGCGCGTCATGTGGCACAGAACACGCTACCCGCTTCTTGCTACTAAGGACCACACATACATGGTCATCATAGGGGTCTACTAGAGTACCCCCTATGTACCCATATGCGTCCTATGGCAATTGGCACTTAGGTAAGATCTCTTCAACTTCCCCATGGTCTTCGAAGATATATACAAACTTGATCACCGTACATCCAATCATACACAATCCACGTTAACCACTTTATGGGACAGCTCCCATACTAGAGTCTTAGGACATCCACAGCTAGTATCTACAAAAACACAGGACATCACACCTACATATGAGCATTGGCTTCTACACAAGCCTCTACTATAGCCTGCTACCCTTGCAACATCCACTTCTTCAAATAAGAGGCAGTGCACCGAATCAACATCTTCATCATATACAGAGCCTTCTCACACTCAAATAGAGTACAAGCAAGCACTAACAAACTTAGCCAAGGAACAGAATTCACATACTCAAACTAAGGCTACCTTAAAAGTTGAGATACTTTTGCATACAGAGGTCGAGGTCTCACGTTAGTGTACCTAGCATTGGAACAAAACTCAAGCTAAACTCATTCACTCTTTGAAAAATGAGCTCAATGACAGTAGGATTTCCCACGAGGATTTGGGAATTGAGATAAGGCATAGCAATAGCATGGCCTTTGTACAAGATCAGTGGATACAATCATGGATCCGCAAGTTGAGAGAATAGATCTTCTCCTTAGGCTACAAACCAGTTTCACCTCACCACCTCCAGTGGTGCCTGATCTTTAAATTTTCATTATATGTTGTCTTTTTATGTATCAGGGCAAGTATCCCCTCCTTTGATAATCATTTCTGATATCTATATATATTGTACAAAGTTTTGTTTCCAAAAATCTTATAGTTGGTTAAAGGACATGAATTCACCTATATGACATATAAACTTGTAAAAGCACTTGGCTATCAGTTATGAATGAATGTAATAAATGAACCTTGCAAAGTAACAATAATAAATCCTCCCTTTCTTCCAACTTAGTTAAGCAAGCTATAATTGCTCTCTTAGAGACGCGACTACAGAAGTAGAAGAAGGCACAACATAGCAAAGCTGTGGCCAACAAATCACTTCCTCCTACCGTAAGCACTACACCACTTACCCTCCCAGAGGTATCTATGGGAAATCCACCTCCTGGTAGGACCGGTCCTAAAGTACCCCTTCAGATGGTTTCAAATCAGAAGTAAAGCGATTAATGAGGTACTTCATGTCTCAACTTGGTTAGACATCCACCCCCAAATCTGGTTAATCTTTTTTGTTACCACAAACCTCTTCACCACCCCTTAGTCAACCCAATACTAGTGAGCAGCCTTAAATTTCTACCCACATCGAGTTCTAGAAGTTGATGTTCAAGTATCTAATGAAGCAAGGAGGGCCCCATAGCCAGAGTACAGTATCCAACCTACAACCTCCTAGCGCTGTTGAGCAAACTTTGCCACATGGCCCATCACACACACTAGGCCCCATTTATGTCATGGCACCACTCCAAGCCACAACTACATACATGCAACAAGAACATCAGGCCATCTTTGACCTAGAAGAACAATATGGGCCATCCACTTCAAACAAAAAAGGCAAAGAAAGTCTCACTCCTCCAAAAGATGAGACCAGTGCATAGATTGCCAAGCTCGCAGCAGAGTTAGAACTGATGAAAGGGGGTAGTTCCCCATCTCCATGGACTTAGAGGATTTTTGTATCCACCCCAGGGGTGTGCTACCACCTAACTTCCAAATGCCAAATGTTGAGAAATACAATGGTACACCTGCCCTAGGATGCATCTCCACATGTACTGTAATGCTA
>JAOXJP010195661.1:0-12167 GCA_025762735.1 Platanus orientalis
AAACCAAAATGATGCAACATGACAAAGTGTAGAAAAATTACAGACCCTGATCGATCACAAGATCTGTGATCGATCACGGCTGATCGATTACAGATCTCGTGATCGATCACAAGTCTGTTTTCAGGCAAAAAATAAAATTCCCAAGAGTTGTGATCTCAGGGCCTGATTGATCACACTTCCCTGATCGATCACAGAAAAAGTGTGATCGATCACAGCCGCGGGTTTGACAAAACTTGACTTCTATTTTTAGATTCTAATCCGACTTTTCTCAGGACTTATCTGTTTGAAATAGCTCTAATCCTATGAACTAAGATTAGTTTAATTTCTATAAAAATGTGATAATACCCTAGGTTTTAAAGAGAAGAAGAGAGAGCGATAAATGGAAAAAGAAGAAATCTTGTATGAGAAAACAACAAGTCTAAAAGTCGGGAAGTTTGTATGCTAGTTGCTAATTTGATCTTGTGCCATTGAAAATACTTGAGTGAATCATCTCTTTGGGCATACTACTTCATATATCAAAAGAAGAGAGTATTATTGATTGTCCATTGCAAGGAAACTAGTGATTCAAAAGGCTCAAGAGCATGTTCTCTGCTGCAATTCAACTGTGAAAGAAAAGGTACATCAGCTTGTAAAAAAGAGCATTCACATTCGGTACACATTGATATATCAACCTTTATAAAGTAATATGTATTTGTTCTATTTATTTCATTGATTGTATCCCTTCCTTCGGAGACACTGGAAGGAGTATTGCAGTCTTTGGAGACATAGAGTGTAGGTTTAGCCTGCTTAGCTAGTATTAAGGGTTTTGTGTGAATTTTACCTATATTGTCTGTATTTTAATTTGAATAAAATTACGGAAAACTTTGTGATTGAGCTTTAGGAGTGGATGTAGTGCTGAACCACTATAAACCTCTGTGTTGTGGTTGTGTACATTTGCTCTTCATTGTGTTCATGTGATTGATACACTTGTGTTTGCTCTGAGAATTATCAAATTAATATTCAATTGACCTAATTGATAATTGCGACTTGAATCAATCTAGTAGTAAAATAACTAACGAGGATTGTTAAATATATCAAAGCAAATCAAGTTAAAAAGAGTACGACATATCTTATTCACCCCCCCTCTAAGATAGAATTTCAATTTGGATCAACACAATTTCTAAATTTTATGTTTTTTTTTCTCAATTTAAATCTTTCCAGTCTAGTTTATGTGATTCTAATATCACCCGCACCATTAAATTTTGAGTTCATGATATATTATGATAAACTTTATTTTCTCAATTCTATCATTAGTTGCAGTTGTTGAATCAATTCACATTAGTCTTTCCTTCATAAGACATGTCTGAATATAAATCTTTTACACTTTACAATCTATATTTGTAATTCTTCTTTAGATTTTTATTATATATTTTTAAATATTTTCATACAAATACATAAGAGTAGGGTATAGTCTTACAGACTGATCAGTGCATCTGTATCCAACCTTTATTTATTATTATTATTATTTTAAATTTGCATTATGCTTATCTGTATAACCTCGTTAATAACCCATACAGATTTGGGTGTGTGTTCCTTAACTTCCAAAACGAACTCTCGTTTTTTTCTCCTTTTATATTTTTGAGTTTTTTTTACATTTTTAAATATGTTTTGTACTTTTTTATTTTATAAATATATATACAAATCACTTTTTTTTTATAAATATTCATACAGATCACCCTTTTGGGTCTGAGTTCAATAACCCAAAAATAGGGCATTGAAACATTTGTTTCTCTCCATGTTTTATCTTTGTATTTTCTTTTTTTTTTTTAATTCAAAACTATTTAAAACCCTAAAATTTTCATTTATATATATAGAATATAATTTATTGAAATCACTATTCAATCCTCTGATTTCTCAAATCAGAAATAAAGCCACATAAGAACTCCACTTTAAGATTGTTAGAAATATTTGTAGTGATTTCAATCTAAAAGGTTCACAAATTATATATTTGGGTTACAAATAATTACAGTACCAATTGTCTACTTCTCACTTACTAGCCATGACTATAATAATAAAGATCTAAATAATTTATAAAAGTATAAAATAATATTCAACAAAAATATAATAATGCAAAATTAATCAAATAAATTATAAATGTTCCCAAGTGATGTTGTCACAAGCCAATGGAAATATCTATACATGTGTATCTGATCAAAGCTTGAAGCTGCAAAATTTGTCAGTGCCTCTTGTGGTACTCCAATGCCCATAAAGTGGATTCATCGAGCACTCTCAGTGCAGCGGCCTAATCAGCGTCACCTCAAGGGGATACACCAACGACTCACCTTGTTCTGCACAACAAATGAGCATCCATTAGAATGACTCCAACAATTCCTTGGTGTGTAGATTTTAAATCTCATAAAACAATAAAATTTAAAGAAATGATATGAAATAAAAAAGCTTTCTTTCACATAGATCAAACTCTCTGAGTCTTGAAGTCATGTGCATGTCTTCTTTGTGCGATCTGCCAATACCCAACAAATGTGCTTGCTTACTATGTTTGACCATCATCCCATCTTCTCGTCCTTTATATATATATATATATATATATATATAAGCCACAGTTCTTCAACCAAAACGTTGGCATATCCTCTTGGATTGCCATAACGTTTTGCAACTTCAATTCTCTAATAATAGAATTAAATATATTTATTATATTTAATTCCAAAATAATAATATATATGTTATAGAATTAAATATATTTATTATATTTAATTTCATAACAGTAACATATATATATTACTGCTTGAGATTCAAAACTGAATCTCATTAATTATTTATTACCAAATTTAACGCAAGAGGGAGTTGGGTATTAATGGTAGTTGGCTTTAAAAGTGATGTTACCAGCAGAAACCGAGGGACAATTTTTTTCAGCATTCAACTCTTCAGGGATAATTTGATTTAATGATGATTTCAGCCCCTGCTCGAGAGTAATTTGGATCCCTATTTTCCATTTTAACCTTTTCTTCTGAGAGTTACAAAAGAAGTAATCAGAACACTATCGGTTTCAAGGTGGGTTCAAGTTATTAGTTATTATTTTTATGTAAATTGGAGAATGTTGTATAGACCGTTCAACCATGGTTGGACCATATGCAGCTAATCTTAGTTTTCACTAAAAAACATAATACAGTCACATAGACATTGGAAAATAGTAACTGCAATTAAAAACGCTCTTGAATGCCATTAGAGCTGACAATTATGGCAAATTGTGGAAAATTTCAGCCCTCCAGTACAGAGAAGATTTGGATGGCCTAACTCCATAAGTCTCAAAGAAATTTAGCTCTCCAACAATGGGAACATGACACTACAGTGGCCTAAGTCAGAGCAAAATAAAAAGAAAAGAAAACTGCGGTCACCACCGGTGGCTGCCACGCATTGTTGTTCAGCAAATATATAGTTGTTGAGATGTAAAAAGAGCAGGGATGGTACAAAGAAGTAAATAAGAGATGAAATCACAAATCCCTTACAAAAATGTGGTGAAAAGGCTAAATAGAACCTTCAAATTATTTACTAATAACCAAAAATACTATAAATTATATACAACAGTTAAGGTAGGGGTAAAACAATGGGTAAGTTGCATTACTTGTTCATGCGTGGCTGGCTTTTAAAATCACCAATCTGACCCAAGCCCAGGCACATAAGATTTGGGCTGGGTTCAGGGAGTCAGCCCAAGCCCAACCCGGCAGATTAACGCCCATATCTCTAAGGCCACCCTTCTCACAAGGTTATCCAGATCTAATGGAACCAATTTGATGGGAAAAGATATACTATGCTATAAGAATCAATACAAACAAATACAGTTGTAGCATCCTAAATGGGTAACCCCCCAGGTAAAAATCAAATAGAAACCCCGGCAAACAAAAAAAAAGAAGAAGAAGAAGATTTCAAGTATACCTTGAAATCAAATGGTTAGAAAATGAGGAAAAACAGCAAAACTGCAAACTTTATATACAGACAACCTATCCTTCCTCCTGCTGTTTAAACTGAATGATGAGCAGACAGCCACCCAAATCAGCAAGGGGGATGAGCAGACACTCTCACCAACCCATCAAGAATGCACGAATAGTATCAACTGTTGATCAAAAGATATCTAATATCTATGTGTCGAAGAACCACTCTGTGGTGGCGGGGGTGGTAACCGATTTGGCGTACGGCGGCTGCTGGAGTTTGACCCTGAGCTTTTATCACCATTCTGGGATGGGTCACCGTACCGCAAGCTGTGACCATTGGTTCCAAACCTAGACGAATCACCATATGAGTTGTAGCGATCAACAGGTCCATTTGCCGCAGCATCAAATGCAGATCTCCAGTCATCACCTGATGTACCACTGGTTCTCGGGCTGCTCTCTGCCAAAAAGAAAAAAAGAAGAAAAAATTAGTCTCATTGATTAAGCTGAGGTAGGGTATTATTCAATGGGAAAGTGATAACATTTGGTCCGAAATGGTAATACCACCAAAAAGTGAAAATTTGACTAAAGTCAAAACAAAATTGTTGTACCCCAGTTCAATGATAAAACATATTGAAGTACATCAACTTGACAGTCATCACATAAGGAAATGAATGTATCACCTGTTTTAGAAAGGGGCATGGCAAAAACATAAATAACTAAAAGGCCTCCATGCATTCAAAATATACCATAGCAGGGTGGCATGCAGTTTTTAACTAAGATTACCTGCTCCACCACCACCATTGGACCAGCTGGAGGCAGCAGCCGCTCGATTGTCATGGATACTTAGCTGACGTGTGAGTTTTGAAAGAAGTGAGGACTGCCTCTGGAACTGCTCCCTTCTCCGCTTTTCATTCTGGTCCTCCAGGAGCAGCTCTTCGATCCTTGCTGTGCTTTGGGCACTACCACACACAAACAGAAATAGGGTTACTATAATGTTTTCATTTCAGGAAAGAATTAAGAACATACATAACAGTATTAACATGCTCAAGTATGCAAGGATGTTAACCTGATGGAACTATATAACTGATTAAGCATGTCTTCCTTGGCTTTCTCAACTTGGCAAAGAACTACAGCCTGCTCAACCAGAACAGTTGTTATTTAAAGTATTAGACACCATTACAAGTTGAAGAGTTTTAAGGATGAGAAAGCATTCAGTTGAGAATGTAGGCTTACTTTTGGGATGTTGGCAGCCAGACTGTTCAAAACTGCTTCCACATAACCACGCACTTCTTGAGACATCCACCGGAGCTCTTCTTCTGGATCAGCAGGTCTTCTAGTCATTGTGTCCTGAATAATTAAAAAACATGAAAATTAGAAACTTATGTTCAGACACTACAAATTTTTAGGTGTGACTAAATGAATGCAACAAAACAATGATAAAAGACAATAACTCACAAGCTTCAAATACTGGAACTGCAGAAATGACAGTTCAGACACTGAGATAAAATAAAATATGGAATAAAGTATCTAAATTTGAAATACATATTATATAATTGACTTCACATATCTGCAGTCATAGAATCAGAATATATCAACAACAAAAAGTTGCAACCACAAAATACAACATTTCCACATCACTTTTAAAGAATTTTAAGCATTTTACAGGTTTTAGTTGACCTAAAAAGTATATTGAAAGGGACACACATGTCGTTTTATATTCAAGTCACATATAGAGTGCATATAGAGGCACACACACAATCCCAACTCTCTCCCCAGTTTCTCTCGTCATTTCTCTTTTCTTCTTCCCTCTTGAGAAAACCTGAAATCTATATTTTCTTAATATTTCTACTGGCTGTCGTGTCAGAGAAAGGTTCATATGGAGGAAGATTCCCTAAGCTGGAGAAGTATAGAGGTGATGATGTTTTCTGGTGATTTTTTTTTTCTGGAAATTTTCGGTGAATATGATGTAGTATACGACAAGTTTTGATGCCAAAATGATGTGAGTCTAAGCTTATAGAATCCTGCTGATATGGAACCAAAAGAGATAATGTGGAAGCAAGGACTGAATTAAAATTACCAAGAACTAACTATAAAACCATCCAAATAATAGTAAACTTGGAAGAAAGTACAAGGGGGAATAGAAAGAATCAAACCAGAGAATTAAGGAAGGATTAGAGATGGAAAGAAGAGAAGAAAATGGAGAAAGAAGGCTGTCTTAGGGTTTCTAGAATTTTCTGGTCAGGATCATGAAATTACCAACAGACCCCTGCAGATGCATCAAAATCTTATGAAAATTTATAGGGTGCTAGATAGGTCTAAATGAGATATCCATGCACAATTTCATTGAATTCTGATGATTATAGGTATATAAAATATATGAATCATTACTCTAGTGTTCTTGAATGTAACTAACCTTAAACAATGGAGGGATTCTTTATCAGAAACAAAGTGGAATTGAGGGGAATAAAAGAGGAGTTTGAGGGAAGTAAAGGGGAAGAGGAAGGGGAAGAAAAACCTAAAAGAAAAGAAGAAAAGAAACAAGGTTTATTAAGGGGAGGCGATTTCTATGGTTAATAAGCCCAGAAATCTGGTTTTAAAGATAAGATCAACTCAAGAATACACTCAAATAAACAGAGTTTCAACAGGGCATTCCAAAAAGATTTCTTAGATTCAATTTATGATGAGAATGAGTAATAAAACCCTGATAAAAAGAATTGAATACCTTTAATTCAGTGGTGTGATAGGGACCCTTGTACTGTTCAGAAAACCAAGCCAAGATACTGTTTGTTCCGTAAATTCTAGCAGCCTTGAGTTGCAACTCTTGATGAAATTCCAACAGGGGAATAAGGAAATAGAAAAGATTGAAAAAATTTGTTGAAGAAGAACAAGATATAGAAAAAGGAAGACAAGAGAAGGTCTTATAAGCAGAAAGAGAAAAGAGTACGATAGAAGAGAAGAGAAGAAGAAGCTAGGGATACACCCCTAGGGATGCCTCACGGCTCCAAGGAAGGGAAGGGGAAGATAGATGGGATAAACCCAAACCAAACCAATTTTCAAATTAAATAGATTTACAAACTAAAATAAAAAATAAAAATTTCCTAATTTAGAAAATTTTAAACTTCATTCCTAATACTTGCTAAAATAGGAGACTTCTAACTTATAAAAAACTAGAATTGCCAGGGTTGTTGATCAGCAAGCTAGAGGGCCCCATATGTTTGACTGTGTTGCCCATAAAAGGACAAAATAACTAGATGTTGCCCAAGCCTAAAATACCACTACTGACCTTGGCTTTTCAGCCTTATTACAAAAACACCCTTTTGAGAATAAAACCCAAAAACCCCATGACACAAAAAGCCTTATTACATATGAATTCCACCCCTAAAACACTCTAATTAATCCATATGTTACAACACTTGAATCTGGCCCTCTTGTGTGGGGGCAGATACAATAACCTCTTCATGTTGTCTGCATCAGAATATTTGATGATGTTTTACCCATCCAATTGACACCAATGAAAAACTTCAGATTTCAATCAATCAGATGGTTGAGATCCAAAAGTGTTTTTCTAATGAGTTAGTCTAGTATTGTTTTATCTGTATTATTGTTCCGAAGATGTTAAAAGTGATTTGGTTTTGATGTGAAAATGCAGCATAGAATTCTGCAACATGATTACTGCCCCCCACACCCCCCCACCCCGCTTTCTCTGTTATTGGACTGTCAGTTCCTATAGATGCAAGATCTTTGGAGATCAGTAACCATTGTTAGAGGTTAGATTTGTGTAAATTAGTGCCTTGGAACATCTGTGCAGGTATTCTTAATGAAGTATTTATATTTATCAAGCCTCCAGGGTTGGTTTCTTAAGTACAGATTATCGTGTGTCACTATTGACTGCAGTGTGGAAGCATTTTGTCAATTTGTTTGTGCGGTTGAATGAAGAAAAGGAAAGATGTCTATGGACAGCAGTATTAATGAAGGAGGAAGTAGATCCATGAGTCCATGACCTAGAGAAGCTGGAAGCATGTCCAGTTTGATTGATCCAACAGAAAACTCAAGTCTAGAGATACTGTTAGGTTGAATGGCCCTAATTATTTTGAATGGTCACAGTCAGCAAGAACATTTTTTGGAGAAAGGTAAACTCTGGCATAAATATATGGAAAAATGCCAAAGCCTAACATATTGAGTTCAACATACCAACAGATGGTAAGTGATGAAGCAGCCTACACACACAAAAAATAGTAATAATAAAATATCAATATAAATAAATAAATAAAGGATATTGCAGCCATCCTTTTTTATAGTCCAGCACTCCAGCCCATCTTAACATACTCAAACAACTTAACCAGGTTATCTTAACCCAACATTCAATCAACTAGCCCATAATCCATTTACCCATATGATCCATTTATACGTGACCCATGACCCATCCAGTAAGTCAAGGCTTTCCAATTTCCCATTGGATGTTATTTAGTATTTGATTGTAGAAAAAGTGAGCATATTTAATGCATGTTGTTATTTTCATATGTAATTGTTGTTTTCCCATGAAAGTGGGTTTTGTAGTAGGTTTTGTTGAGGTGTTCTATATATGATCTAATGAAAGGAAATCAAAGAAAAGATAGTTTTGGATTCCATTTATTCCAGCCATTGTTGTATGAGAGTTGTAATAGTTAGATCAAGTGTTAAACTTGGCTAGGTGAGTGATTCCCTTGATAGAGACATGAGAATTCTGTCTCCAGACTGAGCGTTTCTAGTCTTAGTCAGTTAAGTAATTTCTGACATATACCATTTCTCATTGCAGCCTTGGTGTTGCATCAAGAAGACAAAAATATGACTATGATGTCATGACTTCTAAATTCAATGCAACTAGAATTAACAGGGTGATTTTGTTTCTTAAGATTGTCAAAAAGATATGGAATGCTGCTGTATGAACGTACTCACAAATTTAAATTTTTGCACATGTGTATCAGCTCAATCAAGACATCACAGCATCATATAGGGAAGAAGACATTAGATTGGTATTTGCATCATTCATGAGTATGTGGGAAGCAATGGATCACTACAAGTCATTTAAACCTATTTGCAGAAAAGATGCAGCGGCCTACAAGAAGTTGGAAATAACTCATATATTTGAGTTCTTACCTTTACTTGGTCTCAGTTCCAATGTTAAACTTGTAAGGGTTCAAACACCTAGACAAAATGGATTTCCTTCTCACAATCAAGTTTATGTATTGGCACAAAGTGATGACAACAGGGTAATGCAATGCAATAACAGAATGGTTCTACATCCAATCCTGAGAAGTATGCTCTTGCATCTACAGCTATACCACAGACAGGAAGTAAAGGAAGAGAAATGACATATAGGAACAAGAATGATCCAGATGACAGAAAATTGAAGTTCACTCATTTTGGTCGATTTAGGCACACCAGAGACTTATTGGGACTTAGTATATCATCTTCCTAGACTTACTAAGCCCAAATCTTGCTGCTCATATTGTGTTTAACATCTAGTGGATGTTCTTCAATAAGTGTTGCTCCTTCATCACAGCCTACTACTCATGATACATCAGTACCAGCTGTTGCACCATCAAAAAAGATGATCACCATTCCCGAGGATGAACTTGAAAGCCTTCATCATATCATGTCTCATTTAGAAGACACTTCACCAACTCAGTTTGCTAACTCAAACAATCATGCATCTGCTTGTGCTACTCTTGGTTGTTTAAATTTCACACCGTAGATTATTGATTCTGATACTTATGACTGCATTATGGATATGTCTGTTGTGTTTTCTTCATATCATATCTATTCTAAGACGGAAAAAGTTAGGGTTGCCAATGGTTCTCTTCCTCCAGTCTCAACAAATCTAACATCTGTTAGCAATCTTACAGATAACTCTGAATTGTAGTGTACTTATTATGTTTTTCAAGATTTGAGTACAAAGAGTATGACTGGCAGGGTTGTTAACAGGTTATATCTTCTTGAAGAGGCTCTATCCATTTCTGTTGCTCATCAATCTGGTAGGATTAATCGCACTAATACATACAAGTCGATTCGTTGGCATTATTGGCTTCCTCATTTTTCCCTTCAGTTATTACAATGGTTGTTTCTTAATGTATATGTTCCTTCTTCAATTGATTTTCAGTCTGAAGTCTGTCATCTTGTAAAACATTGTACTTCTTTTCATTTGAATAAAATAAATATGATGTTCAATTTGGATAGTTCATTCTGATGCTTGGGGACCTGCTCCAACCATATCTTTATTTGACTATTGTTATTTTTTTTAGTTTTGTAAATTATACTCGGAAGATGTTGGTCTATCTTATGAAATCAAAAGATGAGGTTCAATCCATCTTTAAATTTTTCATAAGAAGGTCTGCACTCAATTTGAAATGTCTAAAAAATTCTTCATTTTGAAGATGGTGGTGACTACATGTATGTTGGTTTTAAGTCCCGCCTTTTTGAAAATAGCATCATACACCGGATCACATGTAACCTGTATTAATAGTTAATACACCACAACAAAAATGTGTTGCATTAATAAAAAACAGGCACTTTGAAGTTGCACATGTCTGTTTTACTATGAATGTTCTAAAAAAAAATTTCATCTGAAGCTCTCATCACCATTCATTGCTTTGGTGCAATGGTAGCAGCTTGGTTTGTCAGCATAAAAACGCGGGCTCAAGTCTGGTGAGAAGCCACTTTGTGCAAAAAATTCAAAGGTTAGGATTGTTTCCCATCCACCCCTCCCAGCACCCTGTGGTTACAGGACCAGCATTGGGTAATAACCTTTTTCCTCTCATCACTGTATCATATCTTATTAATCGTATGCCTTCAGGATGTTAAATTTTAAATAAACTCTTGTAAATTGATTATTCTCCTTTTACTATTCCTATTAGAGTCTTCGGTTGTGTCTACTATGTTCATATTCATAGGTCTAAATCCGATCCTAAAGCTTACAAATGCATATTTATGAGATATTTATCTTCTTGAAAGGTAATAAATGTTATCATCCTGGATCAAGGAAGAGATTTGTTTCTATACATGCCACATCTTTTTAACCTATTCATTTTTTCTCTTCTAACCAAGTTTACTTTAGGGCCCTATCTTGTTGCCTTGAATTGAATAGAAAAGGATAGAAAAGAAAAGAAAACAAGAAAAGAAAAAATCTGTAATTTTCTATCCTTTCCTATGGTCGATTGGTTATCAAGAAAAAGAAAAGAAAAACTTATTTGAGAAAGGGAGGATTTTCCGGCAAGAATTATGTGAAAAAGATATGGTAGCAGACAAGAAAATAGTTAGTTTACATGAGAAAATTTTGAAAATTGAGGATTTCTGGTTCTTAGCAACAAGACAGTTTGAAAATTATTTTCTCGAGAATATTGTGCCAAGAAACATGAGAACCAATTTTTCAGGGCAACCAGACGGGGCCTAGAGGGGAGTAGTAGTGAAGAGAGATCCCTTATTCCATGTGTTCGTTCCATCATTCTTTTCTGACTATGGGTGTACTGCTAATATTTCACATGAAAGCACAAGCATGCAAAACAAGGAATTGTGAGCTGGTCCTTTCTATTCCTATCATTGAAGACTCTAATCCACAGATTACCATTCATAAAGGAAAACTATCTTGCACCTAACATCTATTTCCAACTTCATCCCATATCGCTCATTGTTACCTACTTGCTGTTCTTTTGTAGCTTTTGTATCTTTGCTTCCAACATCTCAAATGTTTTATCCTAACCAAAGTGGAGAGAATCTAAGTGTGAGGAAATAAAAGCTTTAGAGAAAAATCATACTTGGTAGTTAGTTAATCAACTTAAAGGGAAACAATTGGTTAGATGTAAATGAAATGGATGTTTACTGTAGAGCAAAAAACAAATCAATCAATTGAAAAATTCAAGGTAAGATTACTGAGTAAGAGCAATCTTCAAACCTACAACAACAACAACAACAACAACAGACAAACAAACAGCCTTATCCCAATTATTTGGGGTCGGCTAGTTGAATCCTGTTCCGCCATTCCGCTTTATTTAGGTCCATATCTGCCCTTAAAATACAAGCTATCATGTCTCTCCTTACTACTTCAACCCAGGTCAATTTTGGCCTTCCTTTAATCCTTCTAGCACCTTCAACTTGTATTGTTTCACTCCTCCTCACTGACGCAGTCATAGGTCTTCATTGCACATGACCAAACCATCTCAATCGACTTTCCCTCATTTTATCACCTATTGGTGCTACACCTAAGCT